>JAGVSQ010002042.1:0-26280 GCA_022683975.1 Rhyacophila evoluta | reverse complement strand
AATATAACTGCCATTATTTCTGAACGGTTTTGTAGGCAATCTGTGAATGTATTACTACACAGTTTAGTAGTACTCAAGTAACTGTCAGTGTGTCGCTCTATAGCGTGACGGTAAAGAGGTTAATTGTAGTAACAGTGATATATTTGTGAACATAGTGAAGAAGATAATGAAATTTGAACATAACACACGAGGCCAAAAGAACATAATGGTTTTACTCCATTAATATATTAGCAGTACAAATTATAAATACATTAATATTTAGGTATATACATCATCTAAATTTCACTATAGTAACTATAATATGAAAATTGCTGATTGGCTAATCTACATATACAATTATTTCACATTATTTTTTAATATTTTTTAATACTTAATAAAGTTAGTCTCAATAAATAACAGATTATAATTTCTAATGATTAAAACAGATCGTACTATTAATTATGTATTAATAATTTCATCACCGATGATAGTTTAACAGTAAAAAAGAAAATGCATCCTCTCAATCTACAATTGAGAGAAGTCGAACAATTTTTTTTTATAATAATAACCCTGCTTTGGTAAAGATCTAAAATAATTACATATCATTCATAAATTTATTAATTCAATATTTTTTCTTCAATGTGCTATAGATAAGAACAAAACTGACAATATTTGTTATGCTAAATCAATGCCTCCGTACTAGGCTATGCTAATTCACCAAAATCACTTAATGCATACCATCTATAGTAAAAAACATTTCTAAATCATATAAAAATTCTAAACGGTAGGTATAAAACCAATCATTTACCTATTATCATAAAAAAAGCTAGTATTTTTGTCTAAAAATTTAGAGTTCAATACAAATTAGTATCGATTAGTCACTTAACGCCTTAAGCTGAGTGACGCTCGTTCGTTTCTTAGCGTTCCAATTTCATCCAACGCGTATGACTATTATCCAAAGACCAATCTTTTACAGTAAAAGTTGTGGAAACATTCAGTGGAAACTTGCAGTTGCATTTGGAAGTCTGGCTAATGTTGTGTTTTCTTTTATGTATTTTGTGATTACGATATTGTTATCACATATAAAATATATATATAAAAGTAAAGTTTTTTTGTGTATGCCCCATAACTAATTATCTCTATTTTAATTATTTTTCTCAAATACTAAATGGAAAGAGGTATGAATATTGAATATTCGGAGAGCGATTTTTCTTCTTTTATGCCGAATTGTCATGCATCAAATCAGGAAACACATCCCAGCCAATCTAATAATTTTCACAAATGGACATCGATGAACGACCAAATAGATACACTAACATTGTCAATTCCTTTTTGATTTTCGGGAAAATCACATTAAATATTTTCTTCAGTTGAAATACACATCGATGGCTTTAAATGCAAATTCGATAGCCGAAAATGACTTAATAATACCATCTTGTTGTACCATGCAATGTGCATGTCCCGTGTTAATTTGACAATTTAACATATCGTAAAAAGGTCCCAAGAGAATTTGACAATTTCATTCGGATCTGAGACCTACACTAGAAAATATATAATTCTGCTACTTCATATTCAGATCTATCAAAATTATGTCACCATAAACAGCTCTATGGCTAAATCGTTTAAAATGTTTTTTTATACACAATAATCACAAAAACAAATATCAAAATAATCAGTTATAATAACGTGTATAATTTTAAAAAATTAACTTATCAAATGTGCACTTTAAGCCATCGATATTAACTTAGACATTCGAAATGAAACCTTATTAGGTTGATACCCTTTTTGTAAAAAAAACCCTTACTAATGGATAACAATCATGAATGCCCTAGTCCTTCACCTTTAAGAGGTAAATGATTTATGATATATGGAATATTTTCAAGGATATACACAAAGCTAATAAAACTAAAGAGAGTTAAAACAAAAAAACTTGAGATTTTAATTATAACATCAATTATTTATACTAAGCGGTCGTAATCAACAAATCGGCCAATTGGCTAGTCTAATACGGAGTTATTCAATTAATTAGACTTATTTTTATAGACATAGCATAACACTTTACTATGATGTACAATATCTTTAACACTGCTAAACTATACTAAAAGGAGACTGAAATTTAAAACTATTTACACACACAATCTTCCTTGTCAATATAGAAAACAACACATTTTTTCATTTATTGTGCAAATTTTGAGCTGCTTGGTGTCTAAGAAATAAATAATAATTTGTGCCTAATAAATATGTAATATTTGTTACAAAAAAAGTGAATAAAATACTGTAAAAAATGTGTAAAAATACTGCCATTACGGAAAATGTTTTAACATTTAGATGCACTAATTTTTGAGATTTCTAACAAACATTTTATTGCGAAAAATACACGTTTGTTCACTCAAACACGATAGAATAATTTTAAATATAATACAAAATTAAGATGTGCCAGCGTTATTTGAGCAAAGCAATACAGAATACTGGAGACGCTGTGTGATGATCATATTCTTCACGAGGAAATATGGTTGAGGAAGTCTTTGTATTCCACGGCAAATGCCACTGATCAGAAAAAAATGTGAATGTTTTTAGTGCCACTATATTCAAATAAATATTCTATATCAGCGGAAAAAAGCATGGATCAATAAGATCAATAAAGAGAAAGGCTTTAATATTAATTTTTTAATTAATAATTATTTTAATCAGTTTGTCTATTTTTATTAGATGGAAAGAAAAAACACGTATGAGTAATATTAACATTAATAATACATTTTCATTGTAATTTCATAATAATTCTTTTCTTAATTATTTACTATAATATATCGTAACAGCATAAATATACTATCTCGTTTTTTTTTAATCTGTTATTTTCTTTATTCTGATAAATAGTTTTGCCGTGGAAGCAACGATACTTTAAAATGTGAATAGATTCAACATTTTGTCAAAATTCGCAGCAGCATTTAAAGCATTCAATTTCAACGTGGGTTTGTTGACGTTGATAATAAATTGTACCAAAGGAAACTGTATTTTAAGGTCACGTGAAAATAAATATACATACTCTATGTTAAACTGGTTTTTTTATGTTAGTCTATTAGTCAGTTAGTGTCAAAGTAATAATATAATTATTATGATTATAATATTCAACACGCTTCCATCGCTAATAATTTGACTGATGTTTAGTGCTATAACTCCATTAAAATGACATGAAAGAAACGTTTATTAATTCTACAGCTGCACAGCTTATACACAACTACAAACTATAGAAATAATAAAAGTTTGTTTCTCACATTATGAAAAGGAGATTAAATATTGTCACTGTCTATAATTTCTCAACATGGTCATCCATCACATCAATAAAGAGTCACAGTCAAAGAGCCAATAAAATTATATATATTAACCATAGAAAGCCAAAAGGACGTAACCTACATAGATTTTTTTTACAGGAGGAGCAAAAACATCTGTTTAATGATTTTGAGCTGAAGTCAAAATATTAATTAGACACAACATTAAAGTGCAATGCAGACTAAAACTGGTGTTTTATTTACCCAATTTGATATTAATTTAATAAGTTATTTAAGAAAAACCAATAAAATAATGTGGTGGAGCTTTTTACTGTTTGCAAATTTCATAGGCCCACATTTCAACAAACTTGCATCCTTTTGATAGAACGTGTACTTATCAGTATATATTGTGATTATTGGAAAAAAAGCTGTTTTGAAAGAGTCCTTTTACCTTTCTACAGTCGATATGAATAATGATGAAATAGAAAAAAAAAATTATCATGGGAAAGACTACTGAATCCAACACAACGGTATCCAGAGTTCAGAAAAAATTGTATATTTGACCATTACAATTTCTTTTATAAATATATATTCACTCAGTCCTGTTTTAGTAATGCCCATTTATATTACTAAATAGGAGCTCCCATGATCTGTAGTCGGTTATCAAGAGTCATTTAAACATACAAATAACGCAAGCTTTCTTTCAATTTATTATCTTGTTTTGGACTGTTCATGTTATGTCAATAGAGTAATATTAAAATATATGATTGGTGAATCAAACTGTATCATTGAGCAAACTATTTTAAAAACTCAAATTTCTCTGTTTCGGATTAACTGACGATGGCACATATATTGAAAGAACTTCTGCATTGACTTAAAATGTTTTCATTAGCGCCGGAAAAATCGGTTATTTTTAGGCAAAAATAAAAAATTACATTTTCTTTTATATGGCAAGCATATTATCAAAAATGAAAGAACACTTCCCCTTGAATAATTTATTTCCCGAGAGAATTAAAATAGTTGATAATGGCTTAAAAACTGCAAAAAAAATTGGTTTTATCAAATAAACCCAAGCTTTACCAGCGCTTACATTCATCATTATTATACTTCACATATCATTATGTAATGACTATTATCACTCCAGTGATCATCAACATCGTGGAGACATGACAAAACACGCAAAAGACTAAGATTGCCAATGTCACAATACGCCAATAAATATCTGATAGGATCATCGATATTAGACCATCAATTCATTGTGGGAATACTGAGAGAATGGGGTTCAGATGTAGGTTGGCGAATTCTGCAGATTGGTGTCACAGGCAGCACAGGTGGTGGCCTCGCGGCGGTTAACCAAGGTGCACGCGGGGCATTCCTTGCCTCCGCTCGTAAGCGGGAGAGACTCTACGCCGCACTTCTTTGACTTGCCGCACATGTCACACGCTTTTTTCTTCCCCGCATTGAGGAATGTACATGTCGCACATTCCCATTTATTCGGAGCGATCTCTTTATCAACCACATCTTCCGTTTCCGAAGGTCGCTTGACAATATTTGAATGCACTGAAATGAAGGAAAAAAATGAAATTATTTGATTGAGGATATCAGATTGATAATACTCAAATATTAATATTTAGATGTCAGTTTTGTCTAGAAACCTCAAAATATTTTAGTCAACACAAAATCAGAATACAACAAAACAAGCAGTTATATTAATTATTTAATAATAGTAAAAGCCAAATCACATTTTACATGTCTCGACACAAACACTATTACTTGACTTCTTAGTACCCTATAAGCATTTACACATTCTCAATTTGTTATTTCATTATATGTCGGTAGATGGCAGGTCTTATAGTTTATATCAAGTACACGTAGGATGTTTCATATTCAGGGAAAAAAATAATGGGATATCCATTTTGATTGATTTTATATTAGTTGAATTGATGGCAGTGAAAGATTTTAAGTATATTTTATGATAATTTTTACCGTGCAACTTGTACAATGGCTTCAGTTATATGATAAAAGTAACAATAACTTGTTAGTATACCTGTTATTTCTACAGATGAAGCATAATATTCACCTGGCGGTGAGTGATTCTTCTTAGGAAGCGGTGCCAGCTGTGGCGTCCGCTCTGTAGACAATTTTCTCCTGGCATTTTTGTCCGCGTCGGAGCTGAGACACTTGACAATACTCTTTCGTATTTTACGACCATCAGATCGATCAGGATCAGCTACAAATTCTGTAACTTCTCGCCTGACACTTCTATCGACTTCCTTTTTATCTCTGGCATCCTCTTTAGAGATGAGCCTCAACCGATCGGACACATCCGGATCAGTGTTTATATCTCCAACAGGATTTACAGTAGGTCCATCACGAACTGACGACTTTCGTTTTTCTCTCTCGTCAGCTAGGACTCTCCTCCTGGCATCAGCTCTTACTGCTTTAGCCTCCGTCTCCTGCTTTATCTTGAGAAGTGTTTCGTTAACTTTAGCAGTGCGGTATGCTTCTTCGTCCGATTTCTTTTCGAGTTCAATAGCGTGTAAGCCATCTTCAAGATCAACAGTTGTTCGATGATACCTAAATATAAAAGTGGTATAAATTTAATGAGTTCTTATGGTTTTGTAATATTTAGTGGAATGGTGGAAAAAGACTATGGAAGTGTTATTTTTTATTTTTGAATTATTAAGTCACACAAACATCTCTGCAGACAAAAAGAAAGAAAACATAAGAGAAAATACATTTTAAATGTCCAGTGAAATCAATAATAAACCTACCTCTTAGGGTCTGGCCTGCCAGCTGTTCTGGTATCCCGATCTGGCTGAGGTGACAGAATATCCCCCCGCTCTCCCAAGTCTTTCGAATAGCCTTGGGTCTCCAAATTTCTGAACACATAGTCCCAACTTTCAAACGTACCGGTGCCATCTTCCCTTGCCCGACTCAACGAAGGTTGCGTATCGGACCGAGGAACCGATGTCGGAGGATCGGGCAGACGGCCAGACCGTCTTTCCGGTTCAACTTCAGGACTTCTAATTGCTGTTCCATTCCTTGTATCAGAATCATGCCGAACATCACGCTGCCGTTTTGAATGACCATCCACCCCATTGTTATAACTAGAATTTCGCTCGGGCCGCCGCATTTGAGAAGATTCTACGGGGGGATCTAGCTCAATGAGCCGACCGGTCGGGACTGAAGGGTAATATGCCTGTCGAAGAGGTCCAGGCCTGTATCCATTCATCATAGGTTCGGTCGCAGGATAAGGGACAAGAGCTGGACCTGCCATATATGGATGGACAGGCATGGGTCCATAATAAAATGGCGGCATTGCTCCGTAAGCCGGCATCATTGGAGGAGCTTGATATTCTTGTGCACGAAATGTTTCCACAGATCGAGGTAGACCGTCAGAGTAATAGTAAGAATTTTGTTCCCTACGGCAATCTGGTGGAAGAGTTCGACTATTATTATAGACTAGAGGTGGAAGATGAGTCGCAGCATGACCATTGGAAAGAGGAGGTACAGAGTCAACACGGTCGTGGGAACGGAGATCGCCACGCCCTCTTGAAGCAGAATGGCTATCCATTGAATGGCCACGCTGATGAAGGGTCACTTTCTGACTTGATGTAATGTTTGCCTCAGGAAACTTCACATTTGAATAGATATCTGCAATGATCAATAAAAAATTAGTAGATTAACACTAGATATTATATATTTTGGTTTAAGAGTGAAATCAAAACATGATTTGTATCAGTGACAAGAGATAAATGTATGAAATACTAATTCAAACCGACATACACTTATTTATTACATTTAATTCACAAGAATATAACTTGAGAATGATTTGAACTCAAATGATTTGTTGCCGATTTACAACTCTATGGATAAAATGATACTATCCAAGTGTTCTGCATCACCTTTATGGGAAGTATTTGTGTGTAAGAGGGCATTGACAGCTTGTTTGACATCTCCAGCACCTCCTTCCCGCCATTGAGCCACCTCCCACCAGCTGCAGGAGCCTCCGTGCATGGCTACTTCTTCCCAGATCTGCGTCATTATCTAGAAACATAACAACGATGATCAAGATTAACTTATTTAAATTACGTTTTGGGTATTTCCATAAGAGACTGCAACGCCCTCATGCATATCATGAAATGAGGCAAAAATCAGTTCTATGATTTCTTATTGTGTTGTTATCTACAGTTAGTGAGCATGTTCTTGATAAGAAAAATAGCTAACAATAAAAATTTGAATATTTTATTTACACTTAAGAAAATGACAAATGAAGTTATAATTATTATCGGTTTAGAATGGACTTATGCTATCATACAGTTTCAGATATTTATTGCAGCTATATCCCTGACAACCATAAATAACTAAGATTAAACAAATCGATTACCAAATACACATAAAATAAGATTGATAAAATCTATAATCACACCCATACAAATTGCCGCCTTGTTTGGGAGAGGTCGCCTTAAATGTGAATATACTCACTTGGCACTCGACATAAGCAATGAGAGAATCTCTGGATACAGCAGCTACTTGGTCAGGACAGACAGGGCCGTCAAGAGAGAGAGTCCCTTCTGTTCCCCGGTACCCCATCGATCGAAGCATCACCTCTCCACCAATCATTCCTGAGCCCTCCACTTCATGCTTGTAGAAACCACTATATAACTGCACATACGCAAACACAATATTCCAAATAAGTATTTATTTTATTTTTTTAAGTGCCTACAAGCAAATATCATTCCTTGTACCATTGTAATGTGACTTACTTGTTCTACAATTTTCATAACATGGTAATAGTAAATTAAGCATACGTAAACTTCAATGATATAAAATAAATTTTACTATAAAATTAACAATAGTCTGACCAGTGAGCAGCCGTGTTATAAAATTTCAACAACTTATTTAACAGCTTAATGGCCGTGGACTCATATATGAGTCTTTATAGATCATTTGTTGGTGGCCGCGGATATATGAGTCCTACGTCATAGTTTCTTTTCTATGAGAAATAACCGGTTTACGATTTAGTTTAATTGTGAATGTTAACGAGAGGTGATATGATATTATTTCAATTTTTTATGCATTTTTTCGCGAATATCAACAGCTACCATGCAAAATTCAGCAGAAAATCTGTTAGATTATTAACCTTACACTGTGTGTGGAGCACTTGGCCAACGCATAGAACCTACAAAATTCCCTGAAAACAACAAATCAAATCAAATCTCACTGCTCAGGTCAAGGTGTTGTGAATCCACAGTGAATTTTAGCATAGTTGTATAACTTTTGGCAAATTACACTCACTTCACACTACTTGATATTTATTTAAATCAAGGCAACTTCGTTGAATGACAATTGAAGTAACTAACTCTGATGGTGCGGTACTCTTTCCTCCAGGGCTGGGCGAGGAGATTAGAAGCGTAACGAGCGAGAGCCTCCCACCCTCTAGCTAGTCGGTACCCGCTGAAGTCGCAGTCCGCCATGGCACTTCGAGAAAGCACCTCCGCCGTCTCCGGCAAACAAAACTTACTCTCATGGGGCACCAAACATAGGTACTCCATTATATAACCTGTCAACAAAATATTTTGCTCAGAATATAACATGATGAATAACATTGAATTGAGTACCATATATTTATAAGTAGACTTGTAGAAATGCTATGAAACGGTATTTTGGAAGGCAACAAAAGGACAACCATAATAGATATTCCTAACATGTTCATGTTGGTAAAATTGTACACAGTTAACCTACATATCTGTAGCCAACGCAACAAATAATTTTGATTCCGATCTGACAGTCAATGTTTTATTGATCTCAGAAATAAATGTTTCATTATGGTAGAATGGTGAAATTTTACTATTTTTTGTGATTCAAGTGTGATTACAACAGCAATATTTGAATTATTTAAAATCAGTTTCCATCAAACACCATCAGTCGAAAATATTAATTACAGCAATATTTAGTATGGTCTGGCTTTATTAGTTTGGTTCTAATTAAAAAATTGAAAAAAAACAAAAATCCTACCAAAAAGTAATTTAACACATGTAACTCAATAGTGATACCTATAACATACAATATATTTGAAGCATCAAACTACATCTGTAATTGCACTACTACTAAGTTAACCTTTTGAGGAGTATGGATGTACATGCCTAATTTTCGAAGCCATTCTTTTATTTTGTAATAAAATTATTTTATTTATTTTGATACAAATACTATATGGATCTATGGACGATAGGTGGAAGTCATCAAAATTATACCATATACTTTTAGACTAGTAAAAAATATGTAAGCAATACAAAATAAATAAGGGGAAAAAAGTTGACTTCAGTATTGAAAAATTCCCTTATTCTCTTTCTATAATTATTACGAGTTGTAAAAAAACGAAGTTATTTATATTGCTGTTTACAGAAATACATAAAATGTCACATAAATCAAAAGTTGTCAAATTTTCTTGAGACATTTTATCAGTATATTGTAATAACTTTGAGTTGTCAAATTAATACGGGACATGCATAATTGGAGTTTGCAATTTAAGCAAGCATATTGTTGACATTAATTATTAAATGTCAAACATATTATGTTCGTTTACCATCTTTCGTCAAAAAATCATATTGCGTGTTTATTTCTATACTAGTTAAAAACAAAAATATGTCACTCTATTTATAAAAAAAAAGGAAATTGCTCAATCAAATGGGGAAAGAGTTCAAAGACCAAAATGGGAGAATCCCTATGACTCAATATTGTGCATACCTTCTAGTTTTTTCCTCTGATCCAATTTCTCTGGACTGTCATCTGTCTCCAAATAACTTAAATGAGTGTTGTCGATCATTCGTCGCAATTCCGGAAGTCTTTCTCTTATAATATAATCAGTCATCGCCATTTTCACGTGTCTTTGCGTATCTTTCATTTAATAAACTATTAATATTTACAGCACGATACGTAAATAGCATGTAAAATAATCCGTATCACTTTGACAACAGCTGCATTTTTTCACATGTCAAAATACTGGCAAGTCTTTTTTTAGTAACACATTGTGTTATTAGTACAGATGCGTACGTTTTATTCTGTAGAAATGTGTATAACCGATGAATAATATAATCACACGATTCAACAGTATCAATAACACGATGAATCATAAACAGATGATAAAATAAAGCAAAGAAAAATGTCGATCCGTAAGGTTAGTAGTGTTAGTATTCTAGGCTGTCGGATCCTAAAATAGTAGTTCAAAAATAGAACGCACATCGAAAAGCGCACCAAGAATATATTTTCAATTACGGTTTCTGATTAGAATTCTTTATTCCATCGATTTTACTCCTAATCACAATCAAAGGAGATTTAAAATAAAAATTGTATAGTTACTACATCCTAACTTTAAATCTATTATTATGACACCTGCGCAAGGGTGGCAAGCCCATAAAATTTTATTTTTGTTACAGGGCGAATAAATTAACGTAACTGCGTACATACCGCAAAACATACAAATAAATTCTAGCTTGGAATAATATCAAAACATAATCAGATATTTTTTTAGAAAATGTGAACAAAAAATGTGTTTATTCGATGAATCTAAATGCATTTTTTATAATAATGTTTAGTATAAAAGCAATATTCGATTGTATTAAAAATTAATTTGTAACGATATATTTTTTCCTAAAAATATCATTTTGTCTTGTAGTTTGGACGTTTTCTTTGTACTTTAAAATCAATGAAACGTTTTATTATGTTACTACTGGTAATAAATAATTAGTATTTTGATTTTAAATAAAATGTTTGACGTTTCCATATGTAAATCAATACCTATAATTTTTTTTGCTCCTTCGATTATTATTTGATCACTACATTTTTATTATGAGCTATTAAATTTATTATGATATGCAAGATTGGTAATTTATTATAGTAATGACCGTTCTTACGTTATCCTTCTTTTATTAACTATAATAATCATCGTGACCTCTACATCAGGTCGAAAATTTTCTTATTGTCTATCATATACCACCCAAGTATTTATCTTCGTCTGATAGTCTATGACTAACTGAAAGCTGACGGGTCGATGGCTGTTTAGACTTTTCAAGGTATTGTTGATTTAAAATCGAATTGCCCGATTATTTTCGCCAATATATTTTATTGTAGCCGTATTAAGAGATGTGGCGTGTATGTTATTTTTTTTCACGATTTAAAAAAATGTATGTTTTTGGAAAGTACGTTGTAAAAATTGTAACGTACATTCTTCCATTGGAGTAAATTTCTATTATTTATGAATTACTTTCCTCGATATTATGATTTTACAATGTTAAATAATTTTTGAAATGATTATATAGTAAAAATCGCAGTTCTGCGAACGTATAGAGACTATGTTCTCATAATTCAAAAATAATGCAAGCTCCGAAACACGCCTCATTTAGGTAATAGAATTTGTCACATCGGCAGAAAAATTGTATATTTATATAGGTACCGGTTTCCTTGAATATTTGAGTGATAGTAACTGCAACTTAACAAGACTTCTTTTATCTTAAGTCTTTTCCTTTATTCGACAAATATGCATATTTGCTCTGTGGGTACATATTCCATTTCCAATTAGTTATGTGTTTGAAACTCTTTCACGGCGTTAACTTCCACATTGACCTGATGTGAAACTGAACCTCAGAAGGCTCCATCGTTGTATTTGTCGGGTTGTATTTCCCCACCCTCACTATCAAGCCTTTTTTTTCTGTTGTCATTAATTCGTGAACTTCATTCGCCAGCCTTTGAAAACTTCCTGCCAAAGACTACCTTTGAGATTTCTGGAACCTTCACGTATTTGTGAACAGTTTCATAGTTTGAATAGTAATTCCACACAGTTTCCCATACATTGTTTAACTTTTCATAGAACCTATATTTTTTATTCATTGATTTTATGGTTTCTTAAGTTGTAACTGAACTGTTTCTAAAGTATAAATAGAAAAAGTTTAAAGAATATCTCAGACGAGTTATTGTATGCTAGTATCTAGTCAACGGAAAAGTATTAATTATTTTAATTTACACCATCATTTCAAAAAAACATTTTGTTTAAAAATAGAAATGACATTTTCATAATTGCCGAAATGGCTGATGAATACTGCCACGGAAAGTTTATACAGCTGACAGTGCTAATTCTTAAATTTCACTTATCTATTTTTTTTCAACATTCATTACACTTCCTAAACAGAAATAATATATGATGTAATACAGTTTACAAAATATCATAGATGAGAAAGGGAATACACTTGCTATCTTCTAATTTATCCGTGTTTATAATGTAAAGTGCATATTTCTAACGAACTGTTCTATTTTCAGATATATATAGGAACAGTTGCCATGCGACTGAAATATGGATACCCCTGGCATCGGAGTGAATTCTGATGGAGACTCCATTGTGGAGTCGTTTCGGCCATTCGACGGACGAGTCAACATCGCCCGCAATGTGTTCGGGGCTGGAAGCAGTTTCAGGCAAGACCTCGGGGACGATTCTGACGGATCCTCTGACAACATCATCCGTGCAGATCTTTCACTGAATGATGGAGGACGTTCACCCCGAGATGATGGATTCGATTGTGGAGTGCGACTTCTGTACCCTGTCAGTGAAGATATTGACCCTGGGCCAATAAGAGATTCTCAGTTAGAGTCTGGTGCATTTTTACGAAATTTCTCTGTGCAGAATTTTGCCCCCGATGATTGTGATGATTTTGAATCAGATAAATCACTTGTATGCAATTTCCCACAGCAGCCTGATGGTCTGACAGACAAAATTTCTTCAGAATCGCCGAATCAACTTAAAATTGATGTCTCTCCGCGTGGACCAGCTGTTAGTTCTTTTATTACAATGGACAATAGTAATAATGCCATTGATCACAGTTTACGTGAAAGTGCGTCTGCATTATCATCCGTAGCTCCACCACCCAATGGTCATGTTTTCAAGCCGCCCAATAATGAATTAACTTTCAATGGGACGCTCAGGCGTCTCCAAAAACCTCACGCTGCTAGTGACGCTTCCAAAGGAATTTTTGGACGAGTTGAAACTGAAGAAGAATCTACAGAAGATGTACCATCAGATGATGTATCATTGAATTCGAATGCTAGTGTTTCATGTGAGAGCTCAAAATCTGGGGGCACTCTATCATCCTCCGCATGGCAGTTTCGGTTTCCTGCTGAACCCGACAGGGTATCCATAGACAATCGTGACCCGGACTATGTGCCTGATTCGAATCCATCACCCGATCGTCAGAATATGCCATATGATAAAATCCTAAGTTTTGCCGGAGCTGTCAGTCCGTTTAAAAATATTACCAATGATACAGCTTCAGGTCAAGTCCACCAGAATGGGGCGGGTCTTTCGAAAGCAACGCTTGACAGGCGAGAATCTTTAGACGCGTGTTTTAATAGCGGAGCACATTCGCCGAATATGTTTTCTGATGAAGAGGAGTGTCCCGATTTGAAGAAAGCTGTTACCTTCAAGCAGTTTGAAAAGTGGGATAAACTTTTACTTAAAAAACTTGAGGTAATAATGAATTATTAAAAATTTGTACACATCCACCAATAAACTGCACAAATTCAAATACACTTCGAGCCGAAAATTATTTTATAATGTTATCTTCTTGCATCATGCTATCCATGTCCCATATTAATCTGACAGCTCAAAGTAATTTAAATAAATTGAAAAAACCTTGCAAGAAAAATTGCCAATTCCATTGGGCTTTGATGCATACACTGCAAAATGTATAACTCCGCTGTTTTATGTTCAGATCTATCAAAAGTGTGTCATTCCTAAGCAGCTCTACAAGTAAATCGTTTAAAAGGTGTTTTATTTATATCAAAATCGTCCCGAAAATAAATAGTAAAGTAATCAGTTTTTATGCTTGTAAATTTGCGCTTTAAGCATTTTATTATTGCATAGCATCCTTGCTGAAATTGTAAAAATATTGTTAAATTTTTATTGTCGACTTCTTTTTTCTTAGTCAACTTAAAATAGAGTAACCGGAAAATTGATTATTTGAGAAATGATTTTATCTCCTACCTCAGTAAATTTAGAATCCAATGAACATACTCAGAGTCTCATTTTAGCTATCATTGACCTAATAAAAATCAATATAGTAGGTGTCAACAAATCATTTATTCCTGCCTTATCATGTAATACAAATGCTTTATCTGTATACCTATGCTGAGATTCAAATAACTGTTGTGTTTAATTAATCATTGAATAGATATATTTATTTGGCTTGATAACTTTCACTGTACTTGCATCTGATACAATGTGATAAGTAAATTTCATCAATGAACTTTCTATAATATCTTGGCGCTTAAATATGATCAATATTTATTTTAATTTTAATTTTAACCCTTTGAGAAATATCGAAGGACATGTAGGTCCGTGCGCCTTGTCGCTTTATTTTCTAAACCATTCTTTTATGTTTTAATAGAGCATTGAGAAATTCTCTGACGTTCTTTCGATGATTATTATGTTTTGTAAAGAAATGAAAGATTATTTATACTGCTGTTCATGGAAACACATAAAATGTCACATAAATTTGGCTTCAAATTTGTTCTCGAGTGCTCCTTTGATTCCAAAATAGGAGCGGCCATATTTAGTAATGTTATACACATTCTTACCAATTTGGAATAACTTTTCAGTTTATTTTGTTCGTTGTTTGGAAATAGGAAAGTATTGTTTACACATCGGCATATCCGATTCGATTGATTTTATGATATTAGTTGAATTGATAGCACTGAAAGGTTTTAGTGTTTTAAATATGTACGCATAAAAAATTAACTCACTTATGAAAGGGTCAATACGTTATTAACGGCAAGAAATATTACAGTTTACAAAATAGTATTTTACTTTGTCAGTACAGTGGAATATTTATTTATATAGAAAAATATACAGTATAACCTCAATGTAATGGACTAATGCTGTTGTTTTATAATCAACTCTCTAATATTACAAAAAAAAATTAGAATTATGTAAAAGTATAGGTGAATTTCGTAATCTGATAAATAGTCAACAAATATTAGATTGTCGAGATGCAATCTTATCGCTGATAAAGCTTGTTGTTTCTTCTTACTCGCAATTTTCACTTCCATTCTCATTTTCCAATAATTCAACATTACCTGCTATTTCACTTTCAGTCACAATGTGATACGCATGGCCACCTTCATGTACTTCTTACCAATGGAAAATATTTTCTTTGGTTATTTTTTCTCGAGCTATCATTTTATATTGCCCTAAAAACATAGTATTCCCGTTAGTGTACAGGTTAGTGTGAACGTCTCGCAATCCAGGGAATGCGGGTTCAATGTCCACATCTGTCGGATTTAAAAAAATCCAATAATGGGGGACTGCAGGGCCATTGGCTTGAGCAATAATCGTTTGACTAATAATTCTCGTGAAAAATAAACTGTCAAGATTCTTCACATTGTAGTGATCCATATACTCCACTTTCAGAATGAATATCTTCACACTGTGTAGATAGAGATTTCGGAGCGAACACGGTAAAAAAAAAATCATGAACTTCTAACATTTCTAAATCTATGTCTTTATTTTAGTCATCAAACAAATTCTTCAAACCATTTTCCAATGTTTGCACTTTCACTTCTTTATGGATATTTTATCTATTATACCCGTCCATTATATCGAGGTTTTACTGTACATAAAATATTTTTGCTTGCTAGTTACCGGATCATAAAATGCCAGCCAACATTTTTGTGTTGTATGGGTCTTATTATGATAAAGAGGAAACAATATTCTTAGATCTATGTAATAACATAATTTTAAAATATTTCTTTCGTATAGAAAACACTGCAGGGAGTATTTCCACCTCCTTCGGTAACCATCTCTCAATTAACCGCCGTCCAGATATTAAAATTGTACAACGAAAATCTTTCAAAGTATAATGGTGACGATAAAAAATCGGAACCTTGGAAAGATGCGGAGGCTTCCTCCTCTGTCACACCGCCACGGAGAATCAGCTGCGACTCTAATGCGGAACTTTACGCTTCGAGCACTTTTGCTACTGTCTTGGAGAACTCATGCAGTGACACGGGGAAATCTTCACGGCCGACTGTTGATCAACCCAAGAAATCTTCTCCAAGCGAAGGAGATGGCGAACTTCATGTCAGTTTGCTTAATATGAATGGGACAGAAATGGCTGCGACTGAAGACGATTGGCCGGATCTCTTGCGGTGTAGATATCACGGTGTCCAGTGAGTTAATTTTGAATTTTCTGTTGTGTTTCAAAGTAGTTAGTTCAACCTTTTTTTTTGGTGTTGGTATAGTATAACTTTGCCATGACTATGATGGGAAAAAGTCAATTGATCCATAAATTGATCATCTGCATTACATAGCAGTGAAAGAAGTTGTTTGAATTGGCATTTGTAGAGACTTAATTAAATCATCAAGTTAACTAGCCTTGGAACTTTTCTAATTTTTCAAGGTTTCTGAATCACAAACCATTGAATTTTATCTTACACTTCCAGCTATAATCTGAGTTTGCATTCTGAAGAACTAGACACTCTGACATGTCGGTACACCGCACGCTATATTGGCTGTGAAACGGCTTCATCGTGCCTGGTGTCGCCCACTTCCTCGTCCTCTGCCGGTGGATTCCGCAGAAGAGTGAGTGACATTCGATCACCTGGTCGTCGCCTCAGTCATCTGGCTAGGCGGAGAACCGCTTTCTGCAGCGCTGCTTCCCTGCAGCCACCTTCACTCCATCAGCGCCGACAGATACTCTTTGATCGCAGGTAAACCATTCTACCTACTTTTTTATATTAATTTGTATCAAATATATGATAACTCTAATAGATTATTAGTTCCAAGAATTGAGACATTGATTGTGACTAACTCCTTAACATAATTCTTTTCAATAAACCTTTTTCATAAAGAAAGAAGAAGAATTTTTTGGTCTATTCTCACATATTATTTTGGTAATGTAAAATGGACACGTAATTGAAGACATTAAAAAATGATGAATTCTTCACAATATGCAATATTAAAAAAATATTATCTCTTAAACATTTTTTATTCACTTCTCTAATTTTTTCTGTTGTCATAAAATTATGCCAAATCAAACTGTTTTTGGAAAAATTGTATTGTGCATTTTTTTCATCTTATAATATACATATTTATGTATTACTAACCCAGCGATTCTTAAACTTACTGAGTCAGTACATTTTTTAAGAAAGAAATATTGTGGTATTTATTGAAATAACTACGGTATTGACATTTATAGAATTGTTAACGACTTATATATATTAATAATTATATCTAAATATGGGGGTATTTATTACAGAAGGTTAGCAGAGGCTGGAAGACGTCCGGGTGCAGTCAGTCCTCGGAAGCGGACCCCTTGTAAACGAACTCCAAATAAAAAGACGCCTGCCAAGAAAACACCCACCTCTGCAAGGAAAAGACGCCTCTCACAACGACCTGCGCAGCTCAAAGAAGAACCACAACAGCCAACCAGAGAGACTTCGAAGAGGGCCTTGTTTCTCAGTCCCGAAGAACGCATCCAGACGTCTCAACCGGTTGTTACAGCTTCAGTTTCTTCATGCCGTGGTCTTCGTTCCAAGAGAGCTCTTTTTTCATCACCTGATGCAACCGTCAGTAGTAGTTTAAATGAAGAGGCTTCTAAAAAGCCGAATACTGACGAGAGAGATGGCAAGCGAAGCTTACTTGCTAAAAGTTTGTCATTTAGCGGAGAGAAAACAAATGTTGGAGTTCAATCGTTGACTAGACGAGCATCTGAGTTTTCTGTGCGTACTCGAGATCTCTCGGATATACAAAAGAAGGTGAGATTACCGCCTTTTACTTGAAAATCTGTTATCAATAATTCATTATTAAAATAATGCAATAAAACCTGATTGGAAGAATTTGTTTGATGGCCACGAGGCAAATATATATTTAGAAATGTTAGAAGTTCCTGATTTCTGTAGAACAATACAGAATAATGCTGAAGAATAAGTAGCTGGAGAGAATGTTTTACAGTTGTTAGAAGTAGATAAAGATGACACTGAGTATCACATCACGACTGAAAGCAAAATAGCAGATGAAGTTATGGTCTTGAAAAATCTTATAACATTTTCGTAATTGATCATACAAAAACAGCAAATTTCAAAAGTATAAATAAAACTTTATTCTTTTCTTGAAACGGCCATTTATTGTGCCATTTATATTTTTAATATCATAAAATCAATCGAATTGAACAGGATTTCATGAAATGAAAATTCTTTCTGAATCATATATCATTGATTATTTTCTGTCATGCCATATATTATCTCGGAGATTATCATTTTCAGAAGTTGCTGTGGGCCGTAGCAGAGGCGCTTCGGGGACAAGGAGTGGGTGTGAGTGATGAGAGTTTTCGTCGCTATGCTGTACCCTTGGCTAGGCTCACTCGGAAGGTGTGTTCACTGCCTCAGCATCAGCATGCCCTTGCAGCTCTCACCGCATCCACCAGTGACACATTGCTCAAGTAACTATTTTTATTTTTTTTACAATATTTTAAACTTGTAATATGTTATTAAAATATAATATTAATAAAAATCCAAGCATAAAACGATTAAAATTTTAATTAGCAGAAGACATCCAACCCACAAATCGTTCAATAACTTTTAGAGTAGAACGTTTTTCAATAATCTAGTAATTAAGAAAGATGTAGTACTCGTCTATGTCATGTAAGTATTTAAATTTCATATTACAGTTTTAATAATATAAGTCATACTGAATTTACTTTGTTTCTCGAAAATTCTAATTGCATTTTACTAACAATCAATAGATTGTGACTTGGACGCTTTCTGCTTAACTACATCCAATTAGTAAATAGTGAAGAATTAGCAAATACGATGAAAAAAAAATATTACCTATAAATCAATCTCGATTAATATAATAGTTAACATGAAATTTTAAGAGAATGAATTTAAATAATATAATCGACCCTGTTTGGGCAAAAGGCATCAACCCTTACAGAACAATAAAGGTCCTTTTTTTCAAAATTCAGCATTTGTGGCTTGATTCCTTTTGACAAAATGTGTATTTAGTTATATACATACGATTAAAAGCACTAAGTATTTTTTTTAATTTATCCCGCTTAGGTGTAAATAATATAAAATTATATTTCTATATAATTATTTGACTGTCATAAAATGGAATTCTACTTAATAAATGTCAACTTAGCCCAATCAATTCAGATTATTGAATAGTTAGCAAATTACATATGAAAATGTCTATTATGTTATATTAAGGTGTTTATATGCATAAATTTACTGTCCTATTTTTCAGAATTGCGAGATTGCACGTGTTTGCCATAATGCGAGGTAAATCAGTGGAGGAGCTATTCCTGGAGGAACAAACCAAACAGCTGACTGCTCCGACAGCAGGAGGGACTAGGCTCTCTGGTTATGTGCCTCCCTCCCATCACTCTACCTCCGTTGTCAAAAATGTCAACAGCGAAAACTCGTTTCCGGAGAAGAGGACCTTTAAAACAGAAGGCGGAGCCCCTAAGAGCGTTTTGCAGGACAAAACTGTTAATATAGACATCAGGTCTAATAGCTGTAGCGACGTGAGCGCCGGAATCGAATTGAAAAAGGTTGCCGACCGTGATCGGCTCCGGGCCAGAAGACAGATCTCATTTGACTTTGCAGATGGTCCGGCGGATAGGTGACCTCAACATTGCCTGTCGTATCGTTTTTTAATTTCTGTTGAAACCTTTGTTGCATAACTGTTTATTGAAATGGCATATGTGCAACAAAATTTTTCTTGGTTGTGTTTTGTTCATTTTTATCTTATATAATGAATTTTATCATATGAAAGACTTACAGTTTTATATTTTGCTACGAAATGTGTGTTGATCTTTTCTCTTTCTTATTTAATATTCGCTTCTTTGATTGAGCATATGGTCATGTAAAAATACCTATCGTTTGGGCCCTTAGGTTTCCTAGCGTATTTTTACGAGCCATTGAGGGAAGGCATATGATGCTGGAGAAATCCTCTCATATTTTACCACATCATACTAATGAATTTCAATCTATCCTCAAAAATCAGACACCTTTGTATGCATAAGGACGTATGAAAATTCCTGGAAAATTTGCTATTTGCACCATCGTCATAGTTGCAACAACCTTATTATATTCACAATATTGATGATGTTCCAGCATTCTATAAAATCATCAGCTATCTATTATCTCTAGAATGTATACCGTGGAATCAAAGAATTCTGATGTGGTCAGGCAAGAGATGATAACGAATCTTGGGTGTGCCATGCTGTTTTTTTAAGCATTCCGCTTTTGATATGACTTGTAGTAAGAGGCATTTCTGTCCAACCAGAGCCATCGGCATATATGATGAATAATCATACTCAAAGCATACCAGATCCATACGTCTAATGAAATCTGTTCAATTCACTGAGATGAAGTGTTGACGCAATTAATTCTGATCGATTTATTTAATCTATTATTTTGCAGAATTTTGATTAGTTTCGGTGCACTGAAAACTGTCATGAAGCTTGTGCTGCGTCATAATTCTGACTTCTTGACATTTATCTCCTTTCAATATTACGCTTATTAAAGCATATATTATTTGCTTGAAAGATTTATTTATTTATATTAGATATTTAATTAACGATTAATCAAAATATGTATTTAATGGGTGAATATGTTTAAGTAAATCACTATTTTTACTCGTTGACTGAGTATACGGAAGTTTGTATTGTGGAGAAGGAAGGTTGATCGTTCTTTCGCTTAAAGATTTAGGTTCTTGTTCTGCACACACATATTAAAATATTTAAACTCAAAACCCCTGATTCAGAGTGATTCACAAATATGAACAATTATTGACTGGATTGCAGTGAAAATAAATGTCCACAATTTGTCATTTCAGTAATCAGTTATACATCATTGGATGAAGGCATCTGCAAGTATCTCATATTGATCTCAGCCATTTGCTATCGGCCAATATTTGATAAACTAATAATCCGAAGTGTTCTTTTGATCTCTTCTTGACCGACACTAATTAATCATTGAATCTGTGCGGCAGTTGTCCTTTATTTGTATAATTCAACCATCATATTCTTGTTTAAATGTTTCAAGTCTATAACACTGCATAATTTGCTGAATTGGTTTCATGGCATTAGTGTGGGTTCTGGCTTCCGTAAGCTAACTCCAGCAGTCCTCTCTGATTCACATCTTATTACAACAACTACTAGCATCAATGACTAGCAGAACCCTTTTCACTCCATCTATTTGTAGTCTACCAACACTAGTCACCTCACAGGCCCTTTTTGCTAAAGCACTAACCTCTATCGCTCATATCTCAACAAATATTTAATTAATTAATATTTTTGGCTGATGGTGCTTGATGAAAATTGATTTTAAATTCTAAACTATTTAAAACCGGTAAACTTCCATATGTGAGATCACTGTTAGCAACCTGGGTTTCGCATTTCAGCATCTTCCGGCTACATTATATGTGGGCAGTGAGCGTACATATAAAATACTACATGTTCGCTCACTGCCCACATATAATGTAGCCTGAATATGTCGAAAGGTGAAACTCGTGTCACTGACAGTGATCTCACATATGGAAGTTTACCAGTTTTAAATAGTTAAGAATTTAAATATTTAATTGTAAGCTATTAAAACGAGTGACTTTGTTAATTCCTTTGTCAATATTTTGCCTTATGGGTGACCTGTTTTAAACCAATTTTTTGACTAAAATAAAATCGCCCTTCACTGAAATCGTTAAAAGAAGTACAAAAAGAAAGGATGGTCACCTTTCATAGTTGTATACATACGTATAATTTTTTTAATTTGATAAAATAACAGGGAATCGGCTTGGTTAATATGCTAATGTCTAGCTACGGGCCATTTGTCTATTTAGATTTGAACACTCATTGATATGAATCAAATTAAAATAACTTGTTTTATAAGCGTGTAATAAACAAAAGGGTAACAATGTGCGTTCATGATCTATTTTGATAGGAGAATTTTAATTTAGGTCAATTATTGTGAGCACACAGATAGCTCTTTTTACGCACAGCAAAATTTGTAATGTTGGTATTTTATCACTATTTTGATGCACTCATTTGTGACATTCGAAATGCTCAAAAAATAAACTTGTCAATGAAACTTTAATGAACACCTACCTTCATGGTATACACAGTTTTCATTTCTGTATGTCCTTGACAGCCTCTGTTGTAAGCAGTAAAAAAGTTGAGGTAAATAATTAGATTCACAATCAATAGCCAAAATGCAATTGAAGTATAACAATCAGAACCTACCAAATTTCAGGATGTTTGATTATCAATTTTCTGTGCAATCAAAAAGTTAAATATGAACTGACAAAGACAGTCAAATCAAAATGAAAAAATCAAACAAAATCAGCCTGGAACATAAAACGTACCATGTAGATTGAAAAAACAATTGTTCTGTAAAATTCGCAATTGGCAAAAGATTGTCGCCGAGTAGGTAAGCGTACATGCTTCTTCGCTGGAGGTTTTCCTGGTTGAAATCTCGCAGCCGTCTTCAGATTGCGCATGTTAGTGTTGTTAAAAGTTTCATTGATGGAAGTTTTGTTGCCAGATATCTGGGAATTCTTATAGTCTTAAATGATTCCAACGGAATAGCAAGATTTTATAATGTGTGGTAACACTGTATAGACTAAAATATTTTTGTATGATTTCAATGTTTGGAATTTTAAAAAATGTTTGATATTTGACCAAATTATTCTATAATATAGGTGGGATATGCAATTAATTAATAATTATTCATGGTACTTTTATATGGAGATTAATAGAAATGTAGATATATTGTCCACTAGGTGATTTTTAAATAATATATATCCATTTTCAAATAAGTTATATCATATTTCTGAAAGTGGTTAAAAGAAAATGTCAATTGTAGTTTATGAAATTTCTTCAATTGGTTTGAATTAACTGAAATTCATGTCAGTTTAAATAATTTATTCTTTACGGTAAATATTAAATTGGTTACACTGTTGTAAAAGCATGTGTGTACAAGCATAGGAATAAGGTGACCATATCGAGCCGTTTTCAAAGCATCGCTATCAAATCAGTTTAAAATAGATATCCGCATGAACTGGTAAAAGATCGTAAGGAATGCAGCAGCCGATGACATAATTTATGCATTTTTCATTATCATACGACTTATGTTTTAAATTTCGTCGAAAAATCGATGAAGCAGAACGTCGTAAGCGTCATGTGGTTTTATGCTTACGATCTTTTGCTGTAAACAGCCCGATATGGTAAAGAGTTTATGATAAATTATAATCCTGTTGTTTCATCATTTCTTTTTTATGAATCTGACAATGCGAACAATGAAGTAAAAACATCTTTGAATGTAGTTCAAATTTTAGCCTGCAATATTAAGTAGAATTACTAATTATCGACAACAAATTTAGTATCAAGGTTGTTAAATATTTATACTACGGACATTTTTAAATAATGAAATTGTATGTGCCCCTATTTTAATTTCGTTCTCTAATATAAAATATTGACTTTCAACACCCACAGTACTTTTTGTTCCTCAAATCAAGCATGATAATATTAAGCAATTATAATCGAGGCATCAATGATTAGTTTATTTGTTATTTCATTTTATGTCGGTAGATGGACGGTCAACGACTGGGGGTTGGGCACAGCGATGTCAGATATTTTTATGGGTTTTTAGGACAAAAATCAATGGTCACATATATATGCTTGTACAAGCACGCTTGAGTACGGGTAGCCACCTTTATAGATTCATCTATATGACTAATTAACTATACTGTATCATTTATGATTAATAAAAAAATAAGGTAAATTTATAAATACAGGTGAATAGTAGTGTAATTCAAAATGGCAACATTCAAAAAACTGAATTTATTACTATTTTTCTTGTTTTGGATATTGTAATACAACAATCACGCCATTGTCAGGGTGCAGGATTTTTAGTTATTTTTTAAAATACTTGTGTCATCTTACAAGGGAAAGTGATCGAGTATAAGCTCTTTGTATACGTTTATGATTATTTGTGTTCTTATTATAATCTTCTTGTTAGTAAGATGTCTGGAATAGTCATTTGGTGTACTTTAGTGAAGGAATATATTTGAACACTTCCTCTTGTATGATAACAGTTTGTATATGAGATAAACGTGTAGAATTCAATGAGTTATTTTAATAGTTTTTTGCAATGTGGTATGCGCAGTGAGTTCACTAGAGTTTTATCACTCGATTTAGAGGCCCGTTGCAGACGTAGAATTAATAATTTAATTAATATATAATGCTGCAATAATTTTTTATCATTAGTCTGTCAAAAGTTTCATCATAAGAAAACATTGTACAAAATAAGAGGCTAAAAGAAAAAATTTGAAATTTATCAGTTGGCATGAACAAAATGAAATATGTCGAACCGAAAATAAGGGCTTGCAATTTTTGCTAGTCCAATGACAATCAAACATTCTGTAATTTATTCACCGACTTAAGCTTTTGGTATTTCAATTTAACTAAAACAATATTTCAGTTGCATAGTGGCCTGATGCGTGTAAATTAATACAAAACTCTTCAAATCGGACTAACCCGGGGACCTGAAGCTCAGGATACGATAATCTTCAATAATATATACTTATTTAACTGTTTTAGTAATGACAAAGTGCCTCTCAACGTTATATATAACTAACAAATAATACGTCTAATTTCCGTTGCGTTTTATAGGTTATTTTGTTAAAAAAAATGCGTGCAGTAAAACCTCCATATGACGGACAAAATATCTATAAAGAGGTGAAAGTGTAAACATCGGAAAGGTTGGAAGAATTTGATTGATGACCAATATGCAGACACATATTCAAAAGTTCCTGATATCTGTAGAATAAATACAGAATAATGCTGGATAAGAAGTAGCCGCAGAAAATGTTTTACAGTTGTTAGAAGTAGAAGAACGTGATCCTCCAATCATGATTGAAAGTGAAATAACAGATGAAGTTATGGTCTTTTAAAATGAGGAAGGAAAGTGAATGTAACGACGAAGAAGAAATAAGCACAAAAACAAAAACAGTGATATAATGTATTGATTATTCGTCCGATAACGGAATTCAACTTTTTTTGTACAAAAATTCATTCGGAAAACCTATTTTTATAAAACAGACACCTCTGTATCCGCATTAGTCCGCTATATCAAGGCTCTGCTGTACTTCTTTATTTTATTTTTAACCAATCTTTTATTCAATCAATCAAACTACTCAATTCTCACTGGAGCAATAAGCAACATAAATTGATAAATATTTATAAGAATTACTAAAATTACCAGTGTTTCTAAAACTTATGACAATATCACATACACTCCTATACTTTGTAAAGTCAGAATTTTAATATAATAATGAACTGTCTTGAAGAGTTATGAAATTTTGGAAACTAATATGCAATCTCGCATAATGTTCAATCGCAGTTATGCCGCAGTAATGAATTTTCATATTTAGTATAGCTGCAATTTATAGTGCAACATTTGATTGTTTTCTATGATATTGTTAAACCTAATAATTTTTTTCCTTCAAATTCTGTTTTAATGGTCTCTACGTACAACCTCACTTAACTGTAGATATTACATATATTAATATTTAATGATGATGCCTTGACTTTTTCGGTTTTGTAAATTGTAAGGTTCTTAACTATTTAGTTTTAGTGTTTTAAGTAATTATTTTGTAAATACGATTGAAAATAAAAAAATGCACTGATAAAGATTGTATATTTGTTAAAATCTGTTGTTTTATTTTAAATTCCCGAAATGTAAAATTTGCCACAGTGATAAAGACACTTTGGGGTCACATAATGTGACTCATGTCAGTGGCCAAAGTAATCGGTATTCACATGTTGGCATTGGAAGTCGTGAATCCAAATCCTGTAACTGCAGAAATTTTCTGCTGGTCCGCTTTGTGTAGTATAGATATATATGTACGCCTTGTCGCTGAGTAGTCACCCATTCAAGTAATAATTAATATTTTTGACTGATGGTGCTTGATGGAAATTGATTTTAAATT
>JAGVSQ010002041.1:0-26281 GCA_022683975.1 Rhyacophila evoluta | reverse complement strand
ATTCAGAATTTAAAATCAATTTCCATCACGCACCATCAGTCGAAAATATTAATTATATTATATTGAGATCTAATTTTTGTAATATTACATAATTTTTTTAGTCTTCATGGTTAGAATTCAACGCCAACCTCCTTCTCCAGTGAACATCATTAATAGCAGTCAAGTTACCAGTAAGATTATCTCTCAAATGAGAATCCGACCTTATTGTTCTCGGTTCATTAAAACCCTTTGAACTATCTTTTTCAATTGGCACCAAAGGAGGCAAAGACATATCTTCTTTACTAATAGTATTTGAAAGTAATGACGATATATTATTCTCTCTATTAGAAACCTTTTCTTTAGAACTACTTGCAATAGCATTAGAATCAATTTCACTTGAACCTTTATAACTAGGAATCAAAATCTTCTTATATAATTCTATAGATTCTGGTGAGATATCATTGTCATTCTCGCTATCTTCGCATAGAAAACTTCTTGCATGATGGCCAGATTTCGTCTGATCTTTACAATAACTGCTCATATTATGCATCATATTACTAGAACTATAGTATTTATATTCTGATGAATACTTTTTATGATCGTAATAACTATTATTAACATAACTCGGCATATAGCTTTTGTTAATAGGTGAATCACCGTAAACATTTGTAACTTTCGAATCATTCTTTACAACATTACAACCTAAAGCAGAAAAATTATCAACTTTGTCTGTTTCATTTGATTTTACTGTAGGAAACAGCTGTTTATACGCTTCATTAATGTCTACCGTTTTTTTCTGCCCTAAGTTGGCATCATGGTATTGAACTGTATTTTCATTTCTTCGGTGAATATTACTGATATCGTTAATTTTATACTTTGCAGAATTTAAATAAGAGCTTGAAGGTACAGTTGTAAAGGTAGGATATACAGGTTTATTTGACGTCTCCGATGAAGGCTTCAATGAATGATTTTCTGGCACGGTTGATAATTTAACAGTTCTTGAAACAATTTGATTATTACTATCAATAACAGACGTATCAATAGATTTATCACCAGTTTTTAAAACCTGTGGATTAAATATCACTGACTGTCTTTTATTGTTAGCTTCAAGTATTTCAGAACGGGTCAAATTATTTGTTTGAATTTTTTCATCTCTAGCAACATTGACATCTTTGATAATAAATTCCGTACTATTGGATATTCCCAAATTACTTTCTGGCAATTCGCTGATTGTATTACAAGTGTTTTTAATCTTTTCGTTATCATCAGTGTCATTGTCGGCAAGTTGTGTCTTTTTAGAGATTTTTTTCTGTGCGATTTGATCAATCATAGGATTTTTTTTCTTTTCTGTTGATTTCACTTCGACAGAATTATGTACAATAGAGTCTCGATCTATATCAGGATGCGTGTTTCTAAAATGTCGTACTAGATTGTCTTTTCTCCTGCATTTTATATTGCACAACAGGCATTGAAATTGTTTTTCTTCTGAAAAAAATCATCACAAAAACATAATAAACATAATCACTATCAAAAACATAACTTCAAAAACCCAACAAAAAATTTAATTTGAGTCTAAGAAACTCTTAAAAAAACCTTTTAATTACCATACGGGGACAAACCCAAAATGTGTAATTTGGCATCCTGCAATTTATTATAGTTTTATATTATGTAATAACATACCTAAATGAATGAGCTCATGTCTCTTTTTATCCTTTTTACAATAGAATGTCTTTGGGCAAAAGTTGCAAGTCTCTGGTCTATCCTTCGTGTGACTTTTCATGTGTGTCAACAGTGAAAATTTGATGGTATACTGTTTCCCACACTCCGTACAACTATATCGTTTACCTAATAGAAGTTATTATAGATATTTAATCATAAAAAAAATATTTCTAAGTATAAAAGATTCACGTCTTGCTTCTAAAATACAAGAATTGCTGTTGCCAATATCTTTCCAGGTTATAGTAGCATCCTTTAACTTTTCTGAATATATTATATAATTGATATTTAGTGACAAAAAATAATATTAAATTTAATTAATTCATTCGCGGGAAATATTTGTTGAAAATTGGCGAAATTCGTTATCTATCTCTCTATATTTTACTATAATATTGAGCAAAAATGAGAGGAATGTCTTTTCTTATCATCGTAAATCAAGTACATCAAATAGCATTGCCATATGTTTCATAATTTTGATTTTTTGTTCAAAAATCACTTTAAAATGTTATATTACACAATTAAATTTCAAATATTTGAGAGTCCTGCCTTATTCACCTGGGCTTTGTTTGTGTTTGATAGTTTTCAATTACAACATACTATTGTGCTGCATGTTGTTATCGTTAGTGTTTGGGATGAGCCATAAAATATCACATATATTAAATGGCTTTAGTTCATAATTACCGACATTGGCACCCATAAAGAAAAGAGTGGCTTGTGAACAATCAGTATTAAGAAAATAAAAATAGAATATTCAAAGAGTTATGAGCGATTAATGTCAACTATATCGAAATACACCGAATACACGTTCTCTGGAGATAAAGACACACACAAATTTATATTACACTATGTTTTAGTGGAACCATAAAACCATGTTAAGCAACGGCTTAGTGTATATACTTCTGTTATTTTTACCTGCATGTTTCAGTTCATGTTTCCTAAGATTTGAAATGTCTCGAAACTTTTTTCCACAGGTTTTGCAATCATACTGTTTCTCGGAGGAATGACTCATAGCATGTCTTTTGAGACCAACTGCAGTCCCAAATGCAGCATTACACAAGTTGCACTTGTGAGGTCTCAAAGCTGGAACAATTAATTCATACTATTAAACACACAATTAAATGAATATTATTTGAGGATGCAGTTACATAGAGTTTCGGTAAACAAATTTACTGAAACCCATCCCAATTTTTCATATTTCTTAGAGTTAGATAAGGATATTCAGTCTTTCCTTATTCAAATAAACACTTTTACGAGTAGACATAAAACTTTCTCTGTGACTGGCCAACCCGCAGCCTGTGGGCCACATACTGACGTTGGCATCCAAAAAAGAAACATAAACTAAGCCCTCTTTATTAGTATAACTAAGAAATAAATGGTGAAGTGTTGGATTCCTGAGTGTTCATAAAAAAATACATTCGGAAAATCATATTTTTATACAACAGACTTTCGGCTTAAACTCACCCCCTCATTTGCATTAGTCCGTTATATCGAGCTTCTACTGTACTTTTATATAAGAGTTATAGTTTGATAGCAGAAAAGGAGGGATATATCCAGAGAGCATTGACTTAAACTTTTCAACCAGGTTCGGAGCACTTGTTACAATCTGACAATTACGTACACATGCTTTGTGAGCAAATATGTAATATACGTTTTAAATATTACAACACACGATGGATGAACTTCTCCTTTGATCTGCTATACATTTGTATGACATTTAAATGTTGCCATATATTTATTTATAATGATAATAAAGTAAACTTCACACACACCAGTATGCACCAGAAGATGTCGAATCAACTTGGATTTCTGATGAAAAGAATCACTGCAAAAGTCGCAAACAAATATTTTATTTCCATAATGAATATTCATGTGTACGGTGTAGTGAGAACAGTTATAAAACCTCTGAAAAAAGTAAATAAAATATATTAATCAAAGTGTGTTCCTAAATTAATAATTGAAGTATATATAATGTATCAATTAAACTCTGGATCTCTGATGAGATGGATACATTATCAATAAGGATAAAATATTTCCGTTGAAGAATCATTTTTAAGTCTAGAAGATATACAATATATAGAACGAGTGCTAGATAGGCACCACAAACTTGTATTTATCATCCATGGCAGAGTTGAATGATAAATACAAGTTTGTGGTACCAGTAATTAAATCAAAATAGGAGAGATTAATGAAATTTGCTTTAGTAATGATAATTTAGTAAACATAATAGATTATTTGTATTTTAAATAATAATGTAAACAACATAATGATAACAACAGACGTTTTTTATGTTTTTCATTTGTTTTCATCTCAATTTAACACAGTTTCAACCAATTGAGAGTTATCTATAATTAGACAATGAGAAAAATGTTACATACAATATGTTTTATGAAAGACATACCTGCTGACAAATAGTACATGTGAACGGATTGGCACTGTTACAGTGAATATGGAAGCTAACTTGACTTCGACTTCGGAACTTTCTGTTACACACTGTACAAGTATAATATTGCTTGCCTGTTGAATTACCTACAATATAAAATGATTTATTAATAATTTTGAATTATTTAAATTCATAACATAACCCTTTCAAATTGCTGGCTTTGTGTTTTATTCAAATGAATCGAATTTGTGCTACATTGGGCATCTATAGATGCCCACTATATAATCCCGAGCTTTCTACTGAACAACACTAAGCCAATTATCGATGAAAGTTAAAAAATAGTGCAGCATCACAGCTAGTAACGATGAATAACCAATAATAAAAATGTCGGGTGTGTAACTGAAGTAAGTCATTCTCATGTAGCTATTTTCACTTCTTTTAGCATGGAAAAAATTATGTTCATAACAATATTACTAAACTAATGATAATAATAATAACGAGATATACTCAAGGATAAAACTTGACTTGACAGATATTAGTTTGATTATTAAAAATGAACATTTTAGAATTTAATAAATATAACATATTTAGTTGATGAGGCTAACAAAATTTATTACGATATTGATTAAGTATTTTTTTGTGCATTCAATATGTGTTGTTATAAGTATCAAGCTTATAAAAATTGTTAACAAATATGAGATTTCTATGGAATTGCCTGCAAAGTTCTAATCAACCGTTGCTAACTTCTACTAATTATAGATACACTTTTACTAATTATAGTTTTGTCTATAACAACAACGTAATACCTATGTGTGCATTCATAAGAGTATTTCCCGAAAATGCAAATATATTTTTAAAGCCATGTTCCCTCTGAAAGTGAAACATGTGTATGTACAGAGTGCAAAGATCCGCTCTGAGAGTAGAGTAAATGGATGACATGTCTTGACAGATTATTTTTCACGAGAATTGGTTGTCAGACAATTGCAAATAAATTTAGGAAAGATATTATTTGAACATTAACCAGCTCTGCTAAGTGGTTGTAATTTTTTAATTGGCCTACCATAAAACGGATCTCCGTATTATTAATACTAAGATATCTATCAATAATTTATAAAAATATAATAAGATATCTAAATAGGAGAATTATTATATCCTACTTTTTTCATTATTATTAATGTTTTATCAAATGCAACACATGTTATTTCCTAATAAATTTTCTGTGGTAGAGTATACAGAAGTTTAAATTAATGCATCACAAATACAGGTAGAATCCCGTTATAACAAACCTCTACCTTGTTTGTTTCATTGTACTGAATATAAGAAAAATATTATTAAATATTCTATGAATGTTCAGGACCATAAAAAATATACATTATACCGGAAATTTCGTTGCTTCGGTATTCGTTATAAAGAGGTTTATTCAGTAGTATACCAGAAACAGTCTAGATAACAGCAACTGTATTGTTTAATATAATTATTATATTTTTAACACTTACATTTTTCAACATTAATGTGAGTTGGAATCGATTTACGTGGTGACCTTTTAACCGGATTTACATTAGTATACAACATTTCTTTGGCTTTATAGCCTTTGTCCTTATCGCCGGAATTTACATTTCCCTTCGCGATGGCACTTTGATTAACTGTCAGAATTTCAGTTTCCACAGTGGTTTGAGGTACATTTGTATTTTCTGTACAATTATTTTCAATATCTCTTGAAATAACTTCAGTTAGAGAAATAACGGGTAATAATTCTTTTATTGGGCCATTGTCAATAGCAAAATTCTCCAAACATGCCAAGCATTTTGTGTCATCTCTCAAAAGGCACCTTCTACATTTTTCGTGTCCACAGCTATCTTGAACCATCCTATTATAGGTACCATTTGTTACTTGGTGACATTGCTGACAAGTTTTCGCATCCATACTATCTAAAGTTTGGAAAATTATCTAATAACGAAATTTAGATATTCATCCAAGAACCAAACATTATTTTAATTAACGTTTTCAGCCTTATTCTAAAAAAAATATAATCTAATATTACTACGGCAGACGATTATTAATAATACGGCTGTTAAATGCTAAATAAAAGACGATCCAACAGGTTATGGAAATGTCAGATAAAACGTCAAAAAAAATGTCAAAGTTGTCATAATTGAGTTGCCAGGGCATCCGTCTCTTCTTCCTTAAAACGAGATAATAATAAAAACCCTACAGTCAAAAAGAAAATATTTGTGATTCTTTAACTATCTCTTCAACTACCCAATGTAATTTCTTATTTTTAATTACTATCTGGGGAATAGGTAATCAATGAGGAGAAGATGTTTGCGGTATAATCAAAATTTTATAATGATCAAAATTATGTTATTTATTCACTAAAATAAAAATGTGTAGACGCTATCATGTTTAACCATAACTCACCAATAATGCTAAAGCTTAGCGGCGTGTAACTAAATTATTTTGATGATAATTACGTCTTTTTATATTAGTATTGGTGTGTAAAAACTTTTAATATGATTGCAATACAAAAACTATTTATGTATTCAATCAATCTTTTTATCTTCGATGTTCAATAAAAGGTAAAAACTTCTTTTAGGAAATTTTGAGCACAGATTACTACATCATAAAGCTATAATATGAAATAAAAAAATAAAGCTAAAAATTTTTCAAGTTCACGAAAGTTTAAATAAAGCCATAGCAACAGAATACTCTTTTTTTTACTAATTTCTTGCATTACTCTTATTTTTATCTTTCTAGATCGTTTGTACTCTGTAATATTTATTGTTTCCTATGTTTTTCTATGTATGTTTAATTTTAACTCATTTTATATTTTTGTATTTCATGTAAAATTTATAATAATTCTCAACAGGTATATTAAAATTGAAAAATTTAATTATTTAATTATATTTTAACCCTTTCGCACATAAGCCATTTAAAATTTGACTTCACCTAGGAAGTGAGTTTTTGTAGATAAGGTTTTTTTAAATTTAATTACTAACGTCAATAGATGTATAAGTTGATACACAATTGGTCAAACAGATATTGTATTATTCTCTGCTGGATGAGTATGTAAAAATCTTAAGAGATGATGTGAAAAAAAATATTAGAGTATAATGATAAATCCACGATGAACATGCCTTGACGCGTCCGCTCGGCAGTACACCTTTTGATCATCAGTTTGCTAACGCGCATACGCATCAGTACGCTTGAATAGATTAATAACTACGCTGGAAAATTTGTAGCTAACTGTGAGTTTTCGAGTATTTCTCTTTGTTTGTTCCTTTGCAGTCATTGAGTTGTCAACTACTTCAATGTAATCATCATACCTCCACATTAATTGAATTAAAAATCACCGATCTCTACATACCTGACTTGTACAGGTCACCTGAGTATATTCATTATTCTGGAAATTTTATTACTTTTCTATATTGGTGGAGATTTGATTTGAATATATTTTCAGGGTAGTTATTATGGGATTTTAAGCAGAAGAAAATAAAACAGATCTGTTTATTTTTTAAAGATACATTTATTCTAAAATATTTTTCATGACAAAAAATACAATACAAAGAATAAATGGATTTCATCTTAAAGGTCTACAATCGCCCATCATTTACATACAAAACACTACTGGTTCATTAGAAAAAAAGAAAAACTATAAATAGCTTTGTTTTGTAGCAATAAGGAACAGAATAATTTTACTCAGCTTAACACTAAAAGTATTTTGAACTAGTGAAAATTTCAATGATTGCTTGCATAGCAATTACTTCCGCTTCTTCTTGAATTGTATCGGCTCAGCAATTATTTATGCATAATCAACAAAGAAGAAATACACAGTATTGTTTATGAGTGATAAGACAAAAAGAACTATTTTTTGAAGGGTCATTTTCGACAAATAAAATAGTTCTAAGGAAAGTTTTTTTTCATGACAACACTAATAAACACAGCAAATTTCAATTTATATGCTTTTAGAAAACCTACAAGGATATGAATTCATTATTATTTATAAATGAACAAAAAAGTGATATATTCAAACTCTCGCATTTTAGGAACTGCCTAAAAATTATTTTATATTTTTCCCAACGGCGGCAAAAAGCTTGTTAGGGTACTATGAAAATCTTTGATTATTAAGATTTATATTGAATTTAAGTACAATAAAATGGATATATTCAATGGTAGCATATTAATTAAAATGTTATATGTATTTAATATTACAATTAGATAATAAAATACAATTTATCCATTATTAAATATTTGTATCATTATTTATAATATTACCAGAATGCAGAACTATCTATTTCTGACTACGGCATTTAACGGAAATGTATCACAATCAGTTTTACACTGAAAAATCCTTGCATCTATAGTAATATAATTAAGGAAAAATAATGAAATATCGTACATATTTTGCTAATACAGTGGCAATGAACCAATTGTAAGATTTAAATTTGAGTGCTACTTCTGCCGTAGACTAAATATGCAGCAATCTATATATCAGAGTATCATTTTGGCAAACAGTATACTGTATGTATATAGCACACACTATAAATCGTTTAAATGTTTCGGTCACATCTTTAAGCCGATTAAATGGAGATTTGAGCATTACACCTGTGTAGCACGATATTGTATAATTTGTATAACACCATTTAAATATTACAAACAAGTTACATTTAACTGTTATTAATCTGCTTTAAATCGATATCTCTAATGGATCGGTGAGTTGTAGTTTGCGTATAAAATATATGAACAATATACAATGCAAAATTATAAAAAAACAATCTCTGTACACATAGCTAGCTACCTAAATATAATTAATTATACGAAACAATATTTAATACAAATACATAATGTGGTGTGACTAGAAAATATCAAAGATATTCTGTTTACGCTTCGATGTTATCAAAACACGACACTCAAACATGATACCAAATAAAAACGGACAATTGTCATCTGTGGAGTATCGTTATAAGTATTTTACAAGTAATACATGTACTTAATTAATACTATCAACTGGTTGCGTCTGATGGAAATTGTTTTTAAACTTTAAACAAACTATTTGAAATTTGTAAACTTGCATTAGGATCTATCCAAATAGATCTTTAGTCCATATAAATGTTTACAAGTTTCAAATATCATAGCATTAAGTATAATAGATATACACTCAAATGTATAATATAAAGACATAAACTTACTAAGCAATGTATAGTAATTAGCGTCAATCGAGGAAGAAAAACTAAATATTAAATATAATTATATGAAATCACGATTTCGACATTATACCACCAAACCTCGTGAATATTTAAATATTTTAAAAATTTAAATAAAAGCTATAGGCAATATTTTAAATGCGTTTGATAATTTCCACGATTCCTAAAATAAAAATACTGAATTTACATGAATATCGATAAAAAATTAACAGTACCCAGAAACTGCGAAATTTATTATATGTAGAATCAAATTTGATCATCCTATTAAGGAAACAATGACAATGTTTTAACTGTCACAATATTTTTAAATTACGATGAAATGCCAGAAAATTCCTGGGTCCATGCATAAATTTTGTTAGTGTCTCAAAAATTACTCATGGAATTATTAAAAATTTAACACATATGAATCATATATTGGCTTGGGGAAGCAAAAGGATTATGCCTTAAATTTAAAAATACTATATTGTAACAACATACTAATTTTATTATAGTAGTTATACAGAGCTACAATCACAATTCAAAGGTTTTCATCTAGGCATTCTAGTTTTCATAGAAAAATATTTTAATTTTAAATGTCTTGAATGAAACTGTGTACCTATTAATTATTAGAGATAAATTTATGTAACCGTGAATCGAGTTTGCAAAAAGTCTTCGTACAATAAAGAAGAGAATATAAATGAAAATATGATTACGATATAAATGGAATCGTAAACGCTAGAAACTAATTTGAACACTGAAAGCATCTGTTTTATATCGTAACTTAATATTTTTTTTTTTTTATTAAACTTACGTTAATCGATAAAAATTGTAAATTTAAACTACAGTTGTTGAAAATTACCTAAGAGATATTATACTACGATTTCAAAGATAGCCAAAAGTCTACTAATTGTATACCGATCAGTCAATTTCAACAAGAATTTCACACAAATACATTACAGTGATGTTAACTTATTGTGTGAACTTCACGTTTTACCGCGCTTCAAAAAGCCATTAATGTTCTTTTCTGTAGTAGCTTTCACGACTGGCACTTTGGAGCTGTATCTCGAGTTCGGTGACTGAGAAACTCTTATAGCGATGCTGGATTTTTGCTTGGCAGGAGGAATAGATGATGCCACTTTGGGAGGTCCTTCAAATGTCGAACTTCTGATCAATTTACTCGGCACTGCCTCCTGTGGAACTCCTTCATTCTGATCTTGAGAAGGTCCGCTTTCGAGATTGTTAGAAATCCAGACTCTCATATCGGGTTTGGTGGTTAACTTTTTACTTTGTTCAACCTTCTTCCATAAATTGGCAATTTTACTGGTAACATCTTTAGCAGGAGGTTTAGACGTCGAAGAGCCTGAATTGTTACTAGAAGAACTACTACATTTTCCAGTTGCACTTGTTTTAGGTGTTATAATAATTGTTTTCCCACTGTCATTGCTTTGTAAACTTTGATTAGAAGATGAATTTTTCATACTGCTTTGGGAGGGCTTTGAAATCGAACTGCTGGAGCTTCTGGCGCTGGTGTTTCGAACGATTGCCGAATCATTACTGACAGTCTTCTTTAGAGGAGGTTTAGTAGAATTAATTCTTGTTGGTAATTGGGGTAATCTTGATGGTGAAGTATTAACAAGAGCTTTAACGATACTGCCTGGTTTGGCCAGTTTAGAATTAGGACTGATTTTTTTAACAGTAGTTACAGCAACGGGTAAAACAGTTGAGACATCTTCTTTTGTAAAAGTACCTTGACGGACTAATGGTGATTTCGGTGGGGTTTCTGGCTCAACGGTATTCTTCAGTAAGCTATTTCTGGGCATTGGATTTTTCGGAATGTTAATATTACTCACAGTTTTAGTGACAGGACTTGAAGGACTCTTGACAGCGGTACGCGATATCTTGGACAATGCAGTGATCCCCTTCGTTACAGTAGTATTCCGTGTTGAAATACCGGTTGTCGCTTTGTTAGCTAAAGAATTAACTTTGGAAGCCTTACTGATCATTGTATTTCTAGCGGGACTTTTCCTGGCAGCTGGAGTATTCTTTTTATAAGGTGATACATAAAGTGCTTTTCGTCTACCTCTGATAGTTTTAAGAACACTTCCTTCTGCTTCAACTGAATCATTAGACTCCGGACTATGATCTCTTACATAGCTGCTTGGTTTAGTAATTTTCGGCTTTCCTTTAATGTGAGTGGTTTCAACTTCGGAATCTGAATAAATATTCTGGTCTGCGCTTTCTGTGCCCGAGTTCTGATCGCATTCTAGACTGACCAAATCGCCATTATCACCTATTTGCAACTCTTCAATTGCTTTTATTGTGCATCCAAAAGATGTTTGCAATAATTGAATTGCACTGTGATTAATATTTTTAAGATTCTTTTCTATACACTTATCAACCGCTGTAGGGCTTTCGATAACTGGTAAATAATTTCTAAAACTTTTTGTGAATGTTTTCATTCTTGCTGAATTGAGTTCTGAATCGTCTTCATTAGAAACCAGACTAATAGTCTCACAATCAAGGTCTACTGTTAAAGATTCTTCAACAGATTGCTGTCGGAGATATTCCAATGCTCTTGATGCATCTGCAGCCAGCTGAAAATGATTATAGCCGGATATATTCAAGGGAGATTGTGACGAAGAGCAACCAGGTTTAGAAAAAGAAGACCTTAACCTGTCAGGTTCAGGCGAAGATGCAACAGCACTATCCAAGGTCTGCGTTCTAAATCTTTCAACATTTTCCAATCGCTTTTGTTTCATTGTTTTCTTTCCGGCTAACCTGGTTTTAAGTTCATCCATATCTATACTTCCATCACTGCCCTCTACGTTTATTTCTGGAGAGCTGTTAATCACATTCAGATTAGAAATATCAACAGTTTGAGTTTGATATCTAGCCCTGTCTTCTTGTCGCCTTTGTTTCGGATTTAATCGATATTTTCTTTCTTTGCCTTCAGATGGCGGGGTGACCGAACTGACCGGGCTCACATTTTCATCATCAACCACATAACTGGTATGATTCTCAACAACTTTCTTCCTGCCGTCCTCTTCTTTGATAGCCATTTCAGCAGCTATAGTGTAAGTCTTGTACCGATCTCTGGCCAGTTGTCTTTTTTGTTTTGGTGTCAAGTATTTTCTATTGACAGCCTTCATCTTTTTCGGAGTTGATTCAGCACTGCTATTTCCAAAATCAGAAGGTACAGGTGTTCCAGATTCAGAGCCAGAATTAATCTCTGGACAACGAGCTAATGTGTGTGTTAAACATTCATCTTCATCAGAATTATTCTCAATTTCTAATGTAGACTCTGTCAGCTCTTCAAATAACGAGGGAGGGTTAATATTATCAATGTCTAAATTATAAGCATTTGTCATCAAGCGAGTCCCGTTGATTGGTTGCTTGAAGTCGAAAATAGCTGGAGAGTCCCCCCGAAAGTCAGCAACTTCAGACACGATACTAGCGACAGATATCATACTATTCTCCATATCGAATATGTCATCCATCTCTGACGGAGGTTTTATATTATCAAGATTACTGACAGCATTAGAATCGAGGTTTTCTGAGCTGCCTTGATTACTGTAACAATTACCAAGAGCTCTTCTCACCATAATACCAACAGGCAGAGACTTCTTCCTCTGCTTGCTTTGACCAGATTTTTTTGTAAGACTGCTGTGCAATTTATCTCTTTCAAGATGGTTTTCTATATCCCAATTTCCTGATAAACTCTGCGTAAGCGATGCCATGCTTCCCATGTGAGATGGCGGCCTGACATTATCTAAGTCTAGAGAATGTAAAGATTGAATGCTTTCTGTCAAATCATAGCTATTTTGCCTCATAGCCATTGCCAAGCGAGTAGCTTCATTTTCAATCATTGTAGAATTGGTCATGGATGTAAATCTAGAGAAATCGTCAGAGATAAGAGAATTGTGCATTGAATCGATGGAAGGCAAAGCAGAAAGGGAACCCTTTGTAGCAACATTCATCATAATGTCTTCTAAAGAAACTTCTGCATGAGATAATTCATTAGATGTTGTTGAGCTCATGAAAGGTCTTTGATTTTCATTAGTGGGAGTTTCATCAACACAACTTTTTGTCATGCTATCACTCAATCGATTAGTGAGATCAGGTCGTTGAAGAGAGTCAGAAAGAACAAGGCTCTTTTCTAGTAAATCTGGTAAACCGCCAGCGCATGAGTTTTCATCTCCTAAATCGCTTTTAAAGGAACCAATCATAGGCACCGAGCCGCTGACAGTTGGAAAAGAAACATCATCAGGGCACGTATTCTCGTTCCAAGTGTCCGGTTTTTCTCGTTTACCTGAAGAGCTGTCGGTCTCTCTTTCTGTAATACTATCCATCATAGAGATTTCAGATTCCTGTGTATTGATAAACTTCAGAGAGGAACATGAAACTATTGACTGTACCAAAGTTTTTGACATTATTGACGCATTCATTTCTAAATTTCCGCATGAATTATCTGTAGCTGCTTTTGGAGATGTTTTGTCAAGAATCAAGGCAAAAGATTCATTAGATCTATCACCTTCATAAATGTGTGATGCTGTAGATCTGTCAAGCAGTGTGCTACAATCTGAGGCTCTTCTTTCATTGGATTTATCAACAGCGGATACATTGAGATCTAATATACTGTTGGCATCTGCAGATGTTTCAGCAGAATGCCCACCATCAATTTGATCCATATTGTGAATGAATTTAGACCCACTTTTCGTCATCGTATTGAATCTGGAGTCTTCGAACTCGTCGCAAGCGGACAGCGATTTCCTGTCCTGCAGACCGGTCTCTTGGAATTCTTCGGTTGTCGGTTCTGTCCAGGCTGGTAATGTCAATTGGAGGGCAAGGGCGGGCTCTGTCGGAGGAAGCAGTTCCGCCGCGGTGGTGTCGACTGTGGCGGTGTTTCCGATATCCATTTCCACCGCTGTCTTTACGTCTGCCGTCGATCGGGCGACGAGGGCGCTCGGTACCCTCGGATCGCAGCCGACGGCGGCAGACGTCCCTTGGACGTTTTTTGAACACGCTACAGTCGCTCCATTTTCAGAAAATTCTAGAACCCCTCGTTGGGTGCCTGATAGCTTTCCATCTGATCTTGGTGAAATAGCTACATCGGATAATTCTGTTTTATCTCTTCTCTTAGGCATTCCACAGTAAATAGCCTCTTCCAGTAGTGCCCGATCCAAATTATCTTCTTCTGCCTTACTAATTTTCTTAGTATTGGAGAAGGCTCCTGCGGCTACTAAATTATCAAACTCAGGATCTCGTCCAAGTGCTTGTTCCTTACGATCATCTTTATTTCTTTCTAGAGATTTGTGCGTTCTATTTTGATACTCTGGGACTTGAGATCGGTGTCTATCGGCAGACCTAGCTTTGAAGTTCCTATCGAGGGTCTTAGATTGAACCCCATCCCATTTTGCGGTAGGTCGAGACTTTGGCATTCCAGATTCAATACACTGTTCAAACAGAGCTTGCTCCCCTTCATTAGAAGCCAGAGAGTCAGCACTCAATGAACTGAGAGAATCATGTCGGCCAAGGATGGTGACATGTTCTTCTGACTTGTCTTCAGCTCCACGAACTGGCGAATCTTGAGATTTCTTCACTGCTATATTAGAAGATGCACCATCTAAAATAATAAAATGAGCAATCGATAAATTGACAGCATTTAATCAAATACATTAAGAGATTCATGAAAGGTTGTTTTCGCCCAAAATATCAATAAAAAAATGATGCATATATTGATGGCTTAAAGTGCAGATTTGATAAATTCATTTTTGAAAATTTTACAGGAGAATGTAAAAACTGATTTTAATAAAAACACATTTTTAACGATCTATTTGTGGAACTTCTTACGAACGACATACATTTAATAGATATGAATACAATTATACAATCATATATTTTGTATTGTAAGTCTCAGATCCGAATGAAGTTGTCAAATTTTCTCGGGACCTTATTTTGATTGCCAAATTAATACGGCATATCCATATAACATGGTGCAACAAGATGGTATTATTTAGTAATTTTCAGCTAAAAGTGGATCTTGAGCTTTAAGCCATAAAATTATTATCTGATTGGTATAGGTTGGAATAATTATTTCTCTTTAAATATAAATAAATAATATTATAATAAGGTATTAACCTTCTCCACAATGTTGAACTCCTGCTCTGATGGCCATGTCCAGGAGTCTGCCATCATCTGAGCCGAGTGAGATGGAACTAAGAGAACCATTTGGCGAAGCATTTCTATCTGCCGTATGGATACTTGGCTGGATTGGAACACTCGCATTCCCTCTACACAGACAAACATATCAAATTGAGTAAGTTATCATAAATATATATAAAATAAATACATTTCAAAAAAACTTTTGAAAGGACGGATGCCAGAAATGTTAATAATGAGCACTATTTTCTCCCGAAAATGACTGTAAGCTGAAATGAAAAATTTGGGAAAAATATGTGAGAATAATTATAGTATGCCAGATATTGTCGGATTAGTCAGTTATCAATAAAAATAGCTGGAGCAGCTTTCAACTCCATGCAAAATATCTGGGATTCCAAGCTGTACAAGATAAAAACCAAATGTCGCCTGTTTGATTTTGACTGGGAATCATTGCAGCTAACAAAGGCCCAAAGCAACTCTGCACTAATCATTGAGAACAAATGCTCCAGATGGATTCTAGGAATACACTGACATGACTTTCTTCTCAATAAGGTGATAAGAAAGCAGATCATACAGCCATACACAAGTAAAGCTGTGACGCTGGACCTGGCTTGAATGGCCAACCAGATTCAGAGTCTTGGAAGGCCACTAAATACTATCTACAGAATGTATTTGGCGAAGCTGTAGGACACAGGCATGCCCTGATGAGGTGCAAGAGTACTGACAGGTGACAGGGATTATTGGAAACACCATTTGATGCTCATATGCTACACTCAGAAATTTCATAATTATTTTCAAATAATTTCAAAACTGTAATTACCGTTTGATTAACCTGGCTTTGGAGCTGGCGTTGCTATCGATAGTGAGATCAGAGAGGCTGGAGAACATGGAATATTGCAGAGGGCTATCTTCCATGGCGTAGTTCTCAGTCTCGTCCTGGGATATCAGATAAGCAGGAAGCCCGGCCTAGAATTGAGTTCACAAAATATTTTTTTATTTATAGAAGAGAATTATTTGAATTAGATGCTATTGTGACAGAGTCAGATAGGATACTAAGAGATAACATTGATAGAATTGTGAAAAGATATGCATTTCACATCCATCATGACTAATTGCATTGTTACACATGATTAAAGAGATTACGAATTATTCATACATTGCATACTCAGTTATCATCAATTTCAAAATTACCTGTGGCATTCTCAAAAAGGTTTCAGAGTTCGAATGGGCATTGCTTGTGTGTTCAGTGTAACCATGGATTTTCTAAAATATGAGAAAAAAAATGTATGTCATTAAACAAATCATGACTGTATAAATTTATACAAATGGATTATGGAGTAAACATAACATAAGCAATATTCATTTGTTTCCTTTTATACAAATAAAATGTTTCCATTTTCAGTCTAATTTTGTACAAGAAATATTACTGCCGTCTTTCCCCGAAAATAAGTCGTACCATGATTTTAAAGAATGGTTTTAACATAAGACCTACTTGAAAATAAGATTTAGTGAAAAATACGATATGAGCTCTGTTATTTTAGTACTATATGTAATGTATGTATTCTTGTACTATTAAATAAATAAGAAAAAATATTACTTAAATATGGACTTCTACAATTATTCACATGAGAACATAAGACTTTGTTTTGTCTTTTGGATTTTTCCCGCAAACATGTAGCCCCAACCCCTAAAATAAGCCCTAGTGTGTTTTATGGGTGCAAAATTAGTATAAGACTGGGTCTTTTGCTGGGGGAAACACGGTAAGCAATCTGTTTATATTGAAATTAAAGCTTTGGAAATCCTAGAATAATGAAAATATTTTACAGGCCGAATTCCGTGTAAGAATAATGAAACTCGTGGGACCACTCTTTTTCTTTTTTTTTTATTAAATATGGGAAAAGTATTATTAAATACTGTGTGAATGTTTGTTTGGGACAGCAAAAAATATTCATTGTAGTGGAAGTTTCATTATAAAGAGATTTGGCCTGTATTATATATACATAATAGGGTAAATTTATTGTAATTTTATGGATACACTGGAGTTCTAGATAATTTCATGTTATATTTCCAAGAAAATTTATTGCTGATAATTTGATTATAAGCCTCATGGATCCTGCAAATGGTATTCGCTTTCACTAATTATTATGACTTCTTTGTAATAAATGACAAGGGTAATTATTATCCACATTTTAAATTACAAGCTATTATATATTACAAATATTATTGTATAATCAATGATTGACTCTATATTATGATTTAATTTGTACACTTACTTTAGGCATGCCGGATCTGATACACTCGGCCAATAGATTATCGCTCTCTCCGCTAAGGTTGGAACTATCATCAGAGTAATCTCTCCCGGTGGTAGACGAATGTTTGGGCATCTTGCTCCTGCTTCCTAGGTGATCAGCTCTTTGCTCATCATCGTCTTCGGTGACAGAGAGGGTGGAGAGATCTGAATGGCTGCCGACTTTTGACAAAGGTGCAGGAGTGTCTTCCGTGTAGTAAGTTTGGCAAGTATCAGCGGGTACAAGTAGATGACCTCCTGAGGGATAAGAATTAAGCTAACGATTTGATGACTTATTCATTACATACACAATTCTTCTGTGGAATCACTGGAAAATCTTCACAATACAAAAGTTAAAAAGCTATTTTGAAAAAACTGAGGGTTACGTCCCTTTTCCTTTCCATGGTCGATATATATATATATGACGAAAAAAGCTGTCCAACGGTAGTTCTGCAAACATGTTGAGGGTTACAATATTATTTATTTACTCACCATCGTCGTGGGAAATTCCAGATGGATTATTTAAAGACGTCCGAGGGGTTGCTTTTGGTGAAGAAGTTGTGATGGGGCGTGGTCGCATGAACTCAGGAATCGGCATTCTCATCTTAATCCTAGGAATTGATAAAAGATATTATATTCAAAGACAATCATAAGAGATAGATTTATCTAACAAGATAAAAGATAATTACAATACAAAAAAATATACACAGAAAGAAATTTGATCAATGAATTAATCGTTACCTTGATTGCATCCCGGCTGTGATGCAAGCTGCTAGTAAATCTTCACCGTCCGGTTCACAATGCAGGAGTCCCGAGTCATCTTGGTTGACGACACCATTCACAGAATTGTCTTCACTGATAGAACTGGGAGTGGCTTCTTCAGGAATGGATACCTCAGGGTTGCTACTGCCTACACCCTCAGTTCTATTCTCCGTGTCAAACGGCTTGCCAAATGGAACCTGTAATGAAAAAATATCTGTTATGACAATTATTCAGACTTACGTCAGATTAGACAAATCGCAGATTAACTACATGCAAATGATCATTAGAAATCTAAAATGAATAGCAGCTTTATTAAAAACTTGATAATGACATGTTTGATTATTTTAATACGATGGATGCTGAGGCCGCACAAGTCGTGTTGATAGATAGATAGATGGCATGATTTATGAACAGCAATAGCGTTAATGGTTTACCTTGGATGTTGGTTCATCATCGATGGTAAGAGAACTGAGACTGGTAGCGGTGGAGAATTCCATCGGAGTGTGCTCGCATTTGAATGTAGACACCTCGTCTTCGAACACCGATCGAAGGCGATCTAAAAATTAAGCAAGATATATTGTAGTCCTTTTCACCTGTTAACCACAACATAAATATAAAGAACCCAAGAAGCCATCACTGAATATCAATCACAATCTATATGAACATTATAAAAAACTTCATAATAAGAATTAGCTGTGAGCAATATCTTCAATTTACTGGGCTCATACCCTGGATGGAAAGCAAGATGTATTTTTGTATCCAAAAAGCCTACATACATATCATTTCTGCGTCACTGTGAAGAATACTGACCAACTTTACAGTGTGAAAGTATTTTAACAGACGGTTTGTTGTTAGGCATCTGCACAATCTATTAAATTCATATAATAGGAAATTCAGGATATAATATGATATATAATACATAAATTGAAGGCTATAGTAATATAGAAATCAGAACGATAGAGATTTTATATTTATATCCCCCGTAATTAATAAATTTTAATAAAAAATGTAACTACTGTAACACTTACTAGTGGGCTGCGGTGGGCTCTTGTTGTGTTTAATGGTATGCCTGGGCAGCAACTGAGGAGGAGCACTTGAAGAATCTGTCCTCGGTAGAGGACTCTGCGTGGGGGAGTCAGGTAACTCTGATGGTGATATGCAACCAGAAGTCATGCGACTGGGGAAAATATGAATTGTAAATTGGAAATAAGAGTTGGAATAAAAATGACTGTAATGATTAGTTTTTTTTAAATATTTTGTGAATAAATATATGAATCTTCACAATGCAATAATGGGTTATTTTTTATGAGATTTGACTGACAGTCGATCACCCAATCATGATATTTTTATTTAGAAATTAATGATAAAAAATATTCACCTAAACTCAGACACTATGGAGCCCACATCATCAGCTTGATCGGGGACACTACAGCCAGAAAGTGATCCCAACGAAGAACATCTTGAAAACATCAAGGGAGTTTCTTCAGCATAGTTCACAATTCCTGGGCTGTTACCAAATGTCACAACCTTTGTATCTGCAATTGAAAATCAACATTGTCACTCCGGACTACAACATTTCTTTATATTGCAATAAGTTTTTTTTAAACTACCCTGTGTATACTACAATATATAACAGGATATGCATACGTAGTAAAAAAAAAATACTTACTGTCTTTTTCTTTGGTTTGATCCGACCTGACACTAGCGATGGGCGGGGTATAATGTCCATCAGTTTCCAAATTATTTGCCCTTTCCAGACTCCAATTATTCTCTTTAACTGCCCCACTTCCCCCCTCTTCCAAGCTGCTCAGTGAACTGACTCTAGAGAAGTAGCCTGGAGTGCCTTCCTCACAATAATTCACAGGTTTCTCAGGACTGATTACCCCAGAGCTAAATTTGGACTCATATGAAAGCGCCGGTGTTGTTTGGGAAACAGATGGATTCTTGGTATCGATAGCTTCACTCGATGATAGAACTCTGTCATTATCGTGTTTTTGAGGTTCATCAACTGCACATATTTCTTTCTCATTCGATTGATTCATTTCTTCAAGGTTTTGCTTATCATCCAACTTTGGTTTAGTATTAAGTTCAGTGTTATTAGTTGCAACTATTGGTTTATTACCACCAGAGCCAATGCCTCGTAAATCTGACATAGATGTGGCTGTTGAAAAATTAATAGGAGTCTCGTAAGGAGTCCCTTCGGTACAGAAATATTTAATGGTGTCCTCGTGAACGGAAGGTGCCCTCGCTTCGGAGAGATCAGAAGCAGCATCAGATTGATCTTCGGCGTACCTCAAAGAGTAATCAGTTGGTTGATCTAAATCAGTCTCTTGATAGTCACCATAATTAGTAGGAGAGTTTTCCTTACTTCGTATATTATTAGAGTTTATTTCTGGCGATCCACGATTATTCATCTCAGCCTTTTTCGCTTGATTAATTTCTTCTTGTATATTTTGACACTGCTCAATATCATTTTTGTTAGCTGGTTTTTCCGAATACTTCTGACTGTAATCGATCGGTTGATCAATAACTTCAGATTCATCGTACTCCAACTCAGAGTAATTATTCCGGGATATGTTATCAGCTGTGTGTCTTCCGGTTGTCGCAGACAATCTATCATATTTCATCAATCCACCTTCCTTAGAATACCTCTTAATAAACTCTCTATCTCCTCGAGACGTGAGAGTATTAACAGCATTACAACTCCCACGATTCTTTTCCGACACATCTTGACCGGCCATATTAGAACTATTTGGCATTTTACTATTTCTAGTGACACGTTCATAAACTGAATCAGAATGGGTACTCGTTACAGAATCTCTACTCTCAGATCTGTTCACATTGTCAGATCTCCCATGGAGCATCGTCCTTGATATGTGGCCTTTCTGCAAGCCGGACTGCAGTAATGTATTACTACAACTCAAATAACTTGCGAAATGAGAACTGTGACTCAATGAAATTTGGGATGCCAAATGTCCCATAAGAGGAGAACTGGAAGACATTCTACGTTTTTCAAGACTCATTGATAAATGTCTTTCAGCCGCTGAAAATAGTAATTTCTCATCTCTGTTAGTAGTAGTTGGAGAAGTAGTAGGTTCAATATTCTCACAAGTCTCCGAAAGATTAGGATCTATCTCTTGCTCTAATGCTTTCTGCTTTCGGGCACCGAGCGTTGGCAAAACAGGAAGGTTGAGATCTCTTGCCGTAGAATCGAGCGCAGTGATATGATTTTTGCCAGGCTTAGAGTTTAAAAGATTTTTCAAAGCAGCGCTGGATCCCATAGCAATCATTTTGTGTTTGGAATGGATCAAACTCCTTAAAAGTGGAACTGCTCCATGGTCCCAAAGATACTGCTGATCTTCATGACACCTTGCAGATAAATTCCATAAAGTTCCACATGAATTGCTCACAATTGTCAAACTCAGAGATTTCAGTTGTTGCAAAAGCACCTTCAGACAATTGTGTTCTCGTAAAATTTGACGATAATCTTCTCTTACGGCAATGTGGCTGGAGACATTTCGTAGAATACCTCCAGCATTTTCTATAATGGCAAGGTTTTTACTAGGAGCATTAAAGCTTAGCATATCCACAAGGAATGCCAAAGCGCCATCTACGGAGCAGATGTCCACTTTGTTTAGGGAACAGTGTGCTGTGAGATTCCACAAGGCTGACAGGACTGACTTGAGTGTTGCTTCTTTGTGGCCTGTCATGGCAGCAACTGTTAAGCCTTTCACTGCACCGACTTCTCGGAGGATCTGCTTGCTTGCAGTATCAGCTCGCCATGATAAGTTGCGGAGGACTGCAGCTGTGACCTGCCAAAAATAACAAAGTCATAAGCAAAAATTTACTGAGCATTAAAAATCAAGAACATAATCTGTTCTGTATTGGATCAAAAATGCAAATATAGCCACAATGGATGAATGGAAATGGTAAATTACACCTTTCTTAAGTTAATGATACATTGCTTATAAAAAAACTATTCACATTGATAACTAACAAATATTAAAATTTAAAAAATGTCTATTTTTGTGATTATGGCTTCATGACATTTGTTTTAGTCTTCATAGAATCTATTACTTATGTTATGATCACAAAAAACTCACTTGTCTCATGTCATCATTGGGTGACTGCAACTGATCCACGAGAGCCATCATAAAATCCTTAAATGAGCACAGTAAAGCTTTATTATTGCCGTCTCCAAAAGTTAAGTTTGTCAATGCCATTCCAGAGTACTTTCTCATAGTGACACACTGTACTTCTTCAATGGCGCTTCCGTGTGCAGCCTGATCCACACTCACTAGTGCTGCTAATGACTGTAGACCTCCCAACTGACACATCACATGTCGATGCTCTTCATCAAATGATAGTTTCATTAACGCTGCCACACTCTGAGCAGGATGTTTACTCATATCATCTATAAGTGGCTCTACGTCTTCTTTTAACGAGAAAGTTACGTCTTCCAAAAAGTCGCAGTATTCTCGAACCTGCTCCAGTAGTCTTAAAACTCTAGCTTCACGTCTTCCGGACTTATCATCAGGTTGGGCGTGTACCATATTATGCAATGCTCGAGCCGCTTTATTCCTGGATGCCCGAGATAACTTCGAATGGATTAACTGCACCAATAGGGGAATGCAACCAGACTGTCTCATTGCTTTACAGCTTTCAACAGTGTGACTCATGTCAAGTAAATATTCACTCATATCTGCATTGCTGTCAGCGGATAAGGACAACAAAGAAAGAAGAGAATAAACACAGTCTACTTTCGTTCCAAGAGGCTGATGTGGTGAAGCACCGGCCGGAGCATTTCCTGAGCCGGCACTCGAGAAACTTTTAACACTGCAGGAGTCTTGACTTTGCCAGATTTCTCTGTCACCAGACCAACCCCCATCATAACCATGCATTGAATTTCTATCACCGGATGTTGAAGATTGTCCAGGTAAAAATTCGCAATGTCTTTGCTGTAGGCTGCTTCTCCTGTGTCTTCTGTCCAAGGAATCCGAACTCTCCACATAGTGGCCACTGTCTTTATGTCTGTTTCTTAAATGAGACGACGACGCATTGTAAGTTCTAAGATTTTCCTTCCGTCTCATTGATGTGCCAGGTTTTCTATCCTCTCGAATATCATCTAGGAAGTTAGGATCTGTGATATCTGTCGGTTTTTCATCATCAGGCGATGGTGAATGATCCAAGAAGTGCGGTTTAGGTATTCTACATGTTTCTTTTGTATTTTGCAAATGATAATCATCATCTAGAAAGTGCGGTTTACGGGCTATTGGTCCAGGACTATCTTCAGCATCATCAATTAGTTCTATCTGTTCCAAATCCAAACTAAAATTGGCTTCTGTTCCATTCCGTGCCAACGGTTCGATATGTGCAGGGATGGATCTCGTCTTTTTTGGTGAAGGCCCCGGTTCGATAACTGCGCGTGTGGTGCCATAGCACCGGGAGTCAGCCTTCGAAAGGGAGATGACAATAGGCTGCTGGGGCGATGGATCCGAGGGGGCAGTCTCTGGGTCGCTCCCGGCAGAGGGCCCCCCCGATGACTCCGTCAGCGGAGAGTTGGACGACTCCATGCTGCTCCAGGGGTCCACTGCTACTTCATTGTCCAACTGCAAACAAGAGAACAATTACATTATGAATGCGAAAAATTGACAAAAAAAATTATTATGTCTATAAAAATATGAAAATTGCACATGAGATTTTACCAATTTTTTCAATTTTATACCCAGTATCCATAATATGTATATAAATATAAAATGCATGAATTTCCCGATATTTGTTTTGCAGTATGAGTAGAACAGTAATATACAATTTAGTTTATAACTTAAAAAGTAATTAAAGAACCAAATTTACTAAAATTATAATTATTATTCGGTAGAGATGGAGTTTAGTCACATTTAAGTTTTTCTTGCGTAACTGTTGCCATAGCAATACAGTATAATAAATTAGACGACATAAATTACATAAAGAATTTAATTTTCTCAAAACAACTAATAATAATATGTAATACCATTCAAAAACATTGTGTGCACCCGGAATTAGTGTCGTTTTTTTCACTATGAAACTTCTTTTATCGGTCGATAAACCAAAGATCGCTTTGAATATGGCATAGTGAAAAAGCGACATAAATTCCGGGCCCAACTAATAAAGAAAGTGTTCGATAAATATCCATAGTGTCGAACCGAATATTTATGTTATAGTCTATGGTTTCTGGTTTATGAAACCTTATGTACTTGGAATGTATGTATAAATGGCTTTACACAACCGATTTTTTGGGTATGCATGCTTACTAAGAAGGAATACTTGCATGTAATTAATTAGCTATGGTTTTTTTCGACTTATGCGTTATATAGCCCTGTCTGGCTAATGTCGGTATGTGTCCCCCTGATAACTAGGGGGTTACATTTCCCGGATAATTTTTGATCCCGGCGTACGGGAAAATTAAAATCACGTTCCCGGGAATATTATTTTTATACATATACAATATAATATATACGGGTAGAAATTCAAAATTTTATTAAATAAGTCACATCAATCGAGCAAAACAAGATGTGAAATAACCGTTCCCGGGAAAAAAATATACAGGAATACGGAAATTGAGAAACACGGGAATCAGCCTCTACTGACATTATTTGAGGAATCGTGAACATCGTTTGTTTTTTATCCAAAAGTCTAGAACTAGCCTACCAGTAGTGTGCCAATACGCAGGGAAATGGTAGTGTTTATCGAAATAGCGTCCGTTATTGATTTCTTCCACCTGAGTGAGTATTTATAATTTGTAATGTTCTCAATGTGTGTAATAAATAAATACAATGTAATTATAATTTAGTAGCGTAGAGGTTAAGCGTGCGGGCCTAGCAATCCGGGGAATGCGGGTTTAATTTCCACATCTGTCAGATTTTTAATAATCCAAAAAATGCAGGACTTTAATGAAATTAAAGGAATTAATTAATGTATGACAAACAATTCTCGTGAAAAATAATATTTCAAGACGTCTTCACACGGCGGAGATCAACTTTCGGAGTGGATATCTTCACACCGTGTAGATCCATATGCTCCACTTTGGAAGCGAACATGGTGTAAGAAGAAGAAGAATTATAATATTTTCATTGAATAACGATTTAAACTGCATCTGAACGTTGGAGTGACTAAAATGTATGATACATTCGATGCATTTATGTAAATCTGTACGAAACAGGTGGGCATACCGGTGAGTTATTCATATTCAAGGCTTACTCGATTTATTTTCGAAATGGAAAAACGACGCCCCTGCAGTACACTCCAAATGTGAAAAAAGACACACAGAGCAGAGACGATATGTATTGTCGAAATAAAATGATTTGTCACAGCTGTGCGAAGAGGGTCAAAGGTCCTCCCACGTGGGAGGAAAGCAAAAAATACGATTATAATTTTTTCCACAATGGATATTTAACATGGTACTATTATGGTTGTTAAATAATCTGTAGATAAATAATTCACTCTTGGGTACTAACTCGTTTGGAACTTACCTGTTTTATTACTTAATGAACTATTTCGCAATTCATATTATTATCCTGCGATATATAACACTATAATACAGGCGACTCTCACACAACTTAGCACTTCGATAACACGGTTTCGATATAACGCGGCATTTGTATGGAATATCCTAACCTAACTTAAATTTTGTCAAATAGATTACAATATAAAATAGCGGATAATACATCTTATATAAAAATCAAATCAATATATTAAAATGATAAAATGTCTATTTTCATTCAAGCTATATACTTAATTAATATTTTCGACTGATGGTGCTTGATGGAAATTGATTTTAAA
>JAGVSQ010002040.1:0-26290 GCA_022683975.1 Rhyacophila evoluta | reverse complement strand
TTGAGTATTGTAACATCTGAAAAGATCCTGGACGTACGTAAAACGAAACCTAGTGCTTGAAGCGCCTCACTACAAGTGGCGACCATATGATTTGTATATACATGTCCCGTATTAATTTGACACTTCAAAGCTATTTAAATATATTGAAAAAATGTCCCAAGAAAATTTGACAACTTCATTTGGTTCTGAGACTCACACTGCAAACTATATAACTCTGTTATTTTATATTCAGATCTATCAAACAGCTCTACAAATAAATCGTTTAAATGTTTTTTTTTTATCAAAATAATTGCACAAATAAATAGTGAAAGAATCAGTTTTTATACATCATTCTGTAGAATTTTCAAAATGGGTCTGGATGGAAATTTGTACTTTAAGCCATCGATATGTTGGACAATTAAAAATAATTATAGTAACAAAATATTGATCAAGCATATAAAACATAAAAGCTCGAAATGAAGCTTTTTTTATATAAAATAAACAATTATATATTACAATAATCTTTTCAGTATGTAAGTAGACTATGATGATGTGCAATTCGTTGGTACGAAGGAACAAATAGAGCCTCACGAGAAGATATTAAATCGACAATAACTTTCAAATCTTTCAAATCAAATATTTCGTAACCAGATAAATGCACACAATAAAATAGCACCAAGTATGCCTTAAAAACGATAAAATTCATACTCTCTAATACAGACGTCTCAGAAATTTGTTCTGAATTTTCTCTATCAAAAAACCGTAATTTAACTGATATGGCTTCTTTACAATCGACTCACATTTTAGTTCCGTTCACACCTACGAATTACAATTATTTTTTTTGTACATTAACATCTGAAAAAACAAGAAAAATATGCTGATAATAATGTGAGAAAGAAATAGTACAATTCTTATATTCAACAATCTGTTTATTACTAATAAATTTCTCATATATAATATTACATTATATCAGTTGATTAAGAAAATGTTCCGCTCCGAACATCTGCCGCCCTGCTTAATCTTGCGCGCGGTGAAAAACAATCTATTACTCGCCTGTCATATTATATCGCTCCGTCTCTGTTGGAAATATTATTCAATACAAAATCCCCGGGCTTACTCATAAATGCGTCTTTGTATTACTCATCTATTTGTGGAAACTTTTCAATGAAAAACGTGACGAGACGCCATTGAATGCGTTTTTCCTTTTGTGAGGATATTTAATAAGATACATAGTGGTGCAGAAATAATAAATTTATTTGTTTAAAACGGTATGCTTTGTTCACAAATGCACCCAAAGTGGAGTTTATAGCTACCGCACTATATCTCCAACAATACTTACCTTACCATGAACATCAAATTATGACATCTTTACTTTTTCAACTATATCCGCTCCAAAATTTAAGAGTTTGCATTTCTACAATGCGAAGACGATTACTCCAGAAAATGGAGACAGTCGATCTCCGTAGCACCTTAATTTCACACATTTTTTTTTCACCAAAGTTGGTTGTCAGCCAATCTTTCAATTTATTAGATATCTCGTCCTGTATCATTGACTTTTTAAAACCCTAGCCTAGAGTTAAGCCCGCAATCTCAGCAGCTCAACAGCAGCGTTTACTATTAGCCCACCAAAATTTATTGCATTGAAAATTACAAACGTTTATAAACCATTTTAAGTCAGTAAAAATAGTAAATGACTCGCCTTCCTCTCCACCATCCGCCACGTATCTACGCCAGTTATGCGAGCGTATATTGAGGTGTAACAAAAGTGAGGCGTTCTTCAAACTGCCAGTAGTGTCCCAAGAGCAGCTTCCCAAGACTTTGGTTAGCGTGCATTAGAGTGTGCGTGATTTTTATGTATTTATGCCCTGTTAATATCTAGCCTTGTTGAGAAAAGATTTTATCGCTCACCATAAGAATCTTTAGTAAAAATCATTGGCTAACTGGTGCAAAAAATGTTCAAATCGACTTGAGAATGTCAATGCCTATCGTTAATGACATCAAGAATTAGAACTTGATTATTAGTCCTTTGATTCGTGAAAGGTTCATTAATTTTTACTAAGTATAGCTATCTCTATCAATAATGCGATATCCAAGACCATGGTTGTAATATATTTTTTTCATTTTGTTTCAGGAGCAGATACGTAAACGAAAAGAAGAAGAAGAACGCATCGCTGCCCAGAATGAGTTTCTGCGTAATTCCCTTCGGGGTTCTCGAAAGCTGCAGGCTCTGGAGGACTCCAGGTCGACCGACAGCGGCCAGTCAAGTCCCAGTGGGAGAGGACGAGGACATGGCTACGGCGGCCAGACCAATGACGCATATTCTGACGATGAGACGTCGTTTTCAGCGCCCATCCCGATGGACAACGTCCACAGAGTTGTTGGTTAGTTAATAACACTTTATTTAGAAGATGATTTAAACATAAGAGATCTTTTTCTTTAAAATCTGTCAGGACAAATACTACCATTTATGAATAAAGTAGAATGAAAGTCTGCATTACATTTGTATATATGATCAGCTGCTTCCAGGAAACGTTTTTTTTCTCTTTTTCCATCGCAAATTTCTTCCATTGAATTGTCAAAAATGTTGTGGGCATGTGATTTATAGTTTAGCAAACGTCAATTTGACTCTCCAACTTTCTTGTTGAATATGAATTTGTCTGACATTTGCGTGTCTTCTAAAATATCTTTAAATTTCGGCTTACCCATGGAAGTAATAATATTCAAGATGCAAGACGATAAATATATCATTGTTTGTCTCCACATAGCTTGGAGTTTTTTCTTTCTTCTCGTGTACCATCTTAATTTGTGGCTATGAATACTTCTCAATTTCTCTCAACATTCTTGTCGACATTAGTCTACGATTGGTATGTTTGATCATCATAGACCATATCACATTTTATTTTTTACTCTTTATGCCACTGGTGCATGTAAACTTATTCTTTCTTAAGCTGCACACGATCCGATGACTTCATTATTTCTTCTCAAACTACGTTCATATTACAATATATGTATGGAATATATTACATATTATATTTATAAGTAATTACCCATCAGTTTTATTAGTCATTTTAGTTGACCCCGATCTGCTAATGGAATTTAGTACTTATTGAATAAGAGTAACCTTTACCTCAATTGTTTGTTGATGGCCTTCACTTAGCTTTATCTAATCAAATTGTAATTTATAACATTTATTATTTTTTTGTGATACATGGATCATCACTATCTGATAGTAACGTTAATTTTGATTACAACCTTTACATACCTATATTTGCCTTCTTTATCATTCGATGATGTTATAGCCAAAGTCATGCCTTGTTCTTTTTTATTGCGCTTCTCATTTTCACTTTTTTAATCGTTAATTTTTCGTGTATTGTATCAATCTTTTACCAAATCTTTCTTCAACAAGTCCACTACTTTTTCAAAAAAAAAAAAAAATTCTTCAATTCCATGTCTCAAATATCACACATAAACCATCGTAGAGACTCGATTCCAAATTCGCATCAACAAAATTTCCAGCATCGTTTTATTGGGCCGATGCAAAAGTTTGTCCTGTTTTTCTTCTGCTGATAATATCGACTGTGGAAAGGAAGAAGGAGGTAACCCACACAGACCAAATATTGCAGGAGGCACAAAAAATGTCTATGTAATGACTTTGGGCTAAAATATTAAATATACACAACCTTGAAGTACACAGACACTAGAATTAGTATTTTATTCGTCCAGTCTGGTCATTTTAATAAGTTATTTAAGAAACAAATATAAAAATTATAAGGTGGAAGTCATTTTTCCTGAACGCAAATTTCATAGGTTCTCCTTTTTTTCAAACTAAAATAAATGGACTAAGCTAAATTAAAATACTAATTCGGCATTTTCAACTTACATCTATTTGGTAGAATGTGTATTAAGTTTTGTTTTATACATTGTGATTATCTAAAAAAAGCTATTTCGAAAAAACTGAGGGCTACGTTCTTTTTCCTTTCCATAGTCGATATACTTGCAAGTTAAAAAGATATACATTAGTTATTGCTTCTACGGTAGCTGAGAGGTTAACGTGCGTGCTTTGGAGCAGAAGATTACAGGCTCGATTCTCGCAGCTGTTGGAATTTTTCAAATTCAAAAAGAATGCATGCCCAACGAGTTGGTCAATTGCCTGGCAATTAATTATCGTGAAAAATAAATCTTGACCATGCGGAGTTTCATATATTCCATTTTTGAAGTGATAATATTCATACTGCTGATATCTGCATGCTCTCTTACACCGTAAAATGGAAACATAAATTAAACTTATCATTATTCGTTGTCTGTCATGTATGTATACATTGTTTCATGATTTGCTGTCAGTAAAATAAAAAATATACATATTCAAAAAAATTAAGGCTGATATGTTTGGGAAATATTTATCAAATGGATCGCTGACAACGGGGTCGCCCATTTCCCTCTGGGGACATCCTTGCTATCGTGGCTTAAAACGGTTCTCGCCCTAGGCGTCAGAATGCCTCATTTCTGCTCTGTCAGAGCACAATTATTTGCACATTAAACTATTGAAGTCGGCATCAGACGGTCCTGGTATTGTTTAGAAAATTATAATATATTATTGTATGCTCCCATTATGTGCGCAATGCTCCATTCGAGGAGCCATTGCTCTGCAGAATTCAGTCAACAATGGCGCGTGACAATAGATTGGGAAACAATGCACATTCACACAAGGCGCGTTTAATTTCATTCAATGTCGGTAAACTTGCTTGAATAAAAATGCACTTTTGCAAGCTTTGATTCTGCCGTTAATTTATTATCACCGTCCAATTTAACTAGTGATAACATTCTGTTGTGCATTGGAATGCGTGTTGATTCATATCTGCAAAAACTGTAGTTTATACCAGTGTTTCATAAACTTTAACTAACATACTTACAAAATATTCAACAATCTCACTGGCTCAAGGATTTTTGATTATCAGGTTGACATTTTTATTTATCTTTCCCCTGCCAGTACCATACATTATATATCTGTTTTCAAACATTGTTTTTTATAAGAAAAAAAATGATGAATAAGTTTAAATAATCTTTTATCTACTTACTTAAAGTTTAAAATATAGTGAATTCTTTCGAAATAATAAAATAAAATGTAGCAAAGTCCCGCACCATGTTATTTTTTTTACATCCTGAAATAGCTACAGGTGAAGCTGAAGTTTAGATATTTTAAGCAGCTTATATACCAGGGAATCATATTTTTATGTACTGTATTTTGGGAAAGCCGCTTTTGTCTTCTTCTTCTTCTGCCATATCCGCTCGCTAAATGGAGCGTATGGCTGCCACATGGCGCCTCCAGGAATCACCCGCCAGTAATTTTTCATCCTCCCAGGTCATGCCAGTATTTCTTATTACCGTCAGTCTTTCAGGATGCCGAAATTCCACTGATCGGAAGAAGAAATAATCAGGGTTCAGGCGTTCTGGAGGCATGCAGGCTTGTGTCTACCATAATAGAAATGACAGCATAATGTAGGAGTATATTGTCTCATTACAATTGATTAAGGAAAAATAGGATATTGATAAAGAAATATGTTATTAAAATGTAGCGGAAACACATCAAAAACGCAAGCAGCATGTTCAACTGACATTACAATAATGCTTGTATATCATGCAAGATGCTTAATGATATTTACAGGGCTTGATGAGAGTAAAAATCATGGCCCCTTTAGTGCACGTCAACCTAATTTTTAAGAAGACACTTTTGAGACACTACTGGGTACTTTGAAAAGCGCTTCACGTTCGCTACGCCACAGTATACACGATATTACGATAGTGTAAATGTAGCTGATAGTAAAAGGGAAAGCAAATTTATACCTCATTATATACGATTTCTCAATATCACTTTTCATTTTATAGTTATATGATAAATGAATACGGATTGTCTATATTTAATAATCAATCAACATTTTTTCTTTTTCTAGAATACAGTGAACTTCAAGCTGCACTCCAGCGAGTCCAAACGGCGTTGTCTTTGGCGGGTGCCAATGCATTGGCAGCTCGCACCGCTGCAGCGTCGCGACGTCTGTTGGGGGCGCCGCTTGCTAAGGCTTTAGCACTGCATGCCGCTGCAGTACAAGCTGCTCCTAGACCGCTGGTTGCGCCAAGGGACGCTCGGTCTAGACACTTGGCTAAAGACGTAAGTTGATATTTATTATGGATGAAGAAAAATCTAATTGTTCTCTATACTATTTTTGTACGGTGACTGTTTTCAATAAATATGCTTCACTAAAACCATAGAGTTAAACAAGTATTGTGTGTTTTTATATTTCATACAATTCGATGTTACCACCTCCCAAAGTTATCTATTTACACTGTCTAATACCACATAATAATTTATACTGACTTGGTTTTTTACCGATCCTACAAAGTAAATAAATACAGATATAATCAAAAGTTTATGATATTATTTCCAGTGCATCGAGATAGCAGCAAGTAGTAATAACCCAGCGGCGGCAGAACTTTGTGCCCTACTTGGTGGTGACTGGTTTGAAGCCTTACTCCAAGCTCACGACCAAGCAGCTGTGCTTTTGGATCCTGATTCTATGTGTCGCCCTCAGAACCCAGAGCCTTTACCCATTAAGGTGATTTATTTTCTTTTATTAGTATACACTGAATTAATTTTTCTCACAACTGTATAAAGCGGACATGACCAAGTCCAGTATATGAATCTACATGTGAAGACTTATTTTGAGAGATTTTTTTATGACGATTTTTATTAATCAATCACTTAATGTGGGCATTCATTCCTGTACCTTTGAATTTTTTCAAATCTTTTATCTTCAGGTTTCAAGCCGATGGTCTCTGGTATTTAATAATTTGCACCTTCCAATTCAGCCATCGAGGCAACAGTTTAAGAATACATAATTACATGGGATTTTTGAAGCCTTTTTATTACATGATATTTATAGTATTACAATGTAACATAGAAAGATGTACATTGGAAACATTATGAAAAGAAGGGCGTAGCCAAAAGTATGTGATATAGTATTAATTTAATAGTACTAGTCAAATTAATAAAGTGGCAACGTGCGGCATATAGTTCTTATGATATTCTTTATCATAATAATTGCATTTAACCTTTATCTTTTCCATTACAGAATCATACAATCTCAAATAACCTGAGTCACAGTATTATTGCCGATGGCGGACCTCTGACACTACCAACAGGAGACCTTCACGATTTGGAAGCTGGCGAACATATCAACATCATCAAGATTGAGAAGACCAATGAACCTCTAGGTATATATCATTAAATATTTTCAGAACTGAAAAAACAAGTTCATAAAAATCATGAAGGTAGAAAGCGATACAAAAGAAATTATTCCCATACTGCCAATTGTAGTTCTACCATTTGAATATAAATTAAGATATGTCGAGGTAGTTACAGTTGCCCATTAAATTATAGTTATGTCGAAACTTGTCTTGAGCTGATGCATGGACAATTTCAGGTCAATATGATTACTTTACTGTTTATCCACCATTGGACTCAACTTGGCCTGGTAAATTGAGAGTCGGCTGTAATATAATAAATACTATTTTTAATTTGCAGGAGCCACCGTAAGAAATGAAGGAGATGCTGTGATAATCGGTAGAGTTGTTAGAGGAGGAGCTGCCGAGAATTCTGGGTTACTTCACGAGGGTGATGAGGTATGCTGCCTCCATTGAGTTAGAACATTAATTTATTTCTTTATTTCTAATTTCTTGAATCTAAAATGGTGGATAACTTACATGATACTGTTACAAACTGTCGAACATCAAGGTCTATTATCTCTATTCTCAGTTTTATAAATATTTAAGTTAGCCTGAACTTATTTAATTATTAGTGTTATGGGTTTCCAAACTGGATAGGCTCTTATATTTTTTTACCATATGTGTAAAAACATGGCTAATATTAAAATTAATAAATGAATTAATTTTTAATAACAAATTCAATCATTGATGACTAACTTATAAGATTGTAGTTTTAGATTTAACATTGCAAAGCATAAAACCATTTGACTGAAATATCACCAGGTCTTGGAAGTAAACGGGATCGAGATGCGAGGCAAGTCAGTGAACGAGGTCTGTGAGCTGTTGGCCAGCATGTCAGGCACGCTGACGTTCTTGGTAGTGCCAGCAGGAGTTCCACGCCCCCGACACCGTGACAATAATGTTTTACATGTTAAGGCACACTTCGATTACGATCCCGAAGAAGATATTTACATTCCATGCAGAGAATTAGGTTAGATATGATGAAATCATTTCATTGAAATATTCCTTACCATTTATGTCGGTGATATAAATCAACTGCTTAGTGGAATTCAGGTTGATGTAATATCTAAATCGATTATTCAAAATATTCACTTGTCACTCATATTACTTTAATTTTCAAGAGTTATAATTTTTGAGATCATTTTTTTATCTCATTAAACAGCTTAAATTCCAGTTGAAAGAAGTAATAGAGTAAATAAAATTTAAAGTTTCAGCTTAAAAAAGAAAATATATATTGATACTAGAATGTATCGACTTTATAGCACAAGCATTGGCATTTTTTAAATATGCACACTTCAACCAACTAACGAAACTATTTACCTTGATATATTGTTTTTTAAGATTTGGCTGTCAACTAATCACTCATCACATTGAGCATTCATGTCTTTCATTTAAATAAATAATTGCCTGACTTGAAACTTTGATCTGTGGTGGTAAAATTATTAGACAATTCGTTAGCAAAACTTTATTAAAAATATTATTTATGCTTTACTATAGGTATAAGTTTCCAAAAAGGCGATGTTCTTCATGTAATAAGCAGAGAAGATCCAAACTGGTGGCAAGCATTCAGGGAAGGAGAGGAGGACCAGACCTTAGCCGGATTGATTCCCAGTCAAGCGTTCCAGCATCAGTAAGTTTTATTTTATTTCTTCATCCCGTAAATTATACTTAGCAACCTTCTTGAATGCTGCCAAAATCTTAAAGGCTTGAGAAATAGTCGAATTAGGTTGACACTATCTTTAGGCATCTGCAGCAGGTCAGACAAGTGAAGTCCAGAGAAATTTCAAAGCAGTAAATATATTATTTTGGACTACTGTAGATTATTCTTTCGACCGACCGTTTTTGATCAACAGATAAAATTACACTTTTTTCGGCAAAATTATGATTAGCAAGCGAGCTCGCTAAGGCCCTAAATTATTGTAATACACAATTTAGGAAAAACGAATCTCTTATAACTATAAATTATTTCCTTAATTCATTGGTAATGCAAACTACTGAGTGTATATTCAAAAAGTAAACACTTATAATAAAAGAAATGTGTTATTATTACAGACGAGAATCAATGAAGATGACATTAGCTGGTGAGGTTCAATCACGGGACAAGCCAAGAAAAGGCGGAACCTTATTATGTGCAAGGAAACCACCAAGGAAAAAGAAAAGTAAAAAGGCTTCAAGCGAAGCTGGGTACCCACTGTATGCTACAACTGGACCAGATGGTTAGTTTTTTGGAATACATTCTAATTATAATAAAAACGTCAAACAAAAACTATTGTTTCATATTGCTAACTCTAAACATTGTACAGAGAGAAGTGTCAATGGAAAAAATGTGAGTAAATCACTATTAAGTTTTGAAATTAAAAGATCAGAAATCACCTTACCTTTCTTTGTTTCCAGAGTATGACAGTGAAGAAATCCTCACTTATGAAGAAGTAGGCTTATATTATCCAAGAGCTTCCCATAAACGACCAATCGTATTGATCGGCCCTCCAAATATCGGCAGACACGAACTCCGGCAAAGGTTGATGGAAGACAGCCAAAGGTTCGCGGCAGCAATACCTCGTAAGTTATTTTTTTTGTTTCTAAAATGACTTATCTGTCAACATGTATACTTATTTGGTCCACTAAAAGATATATTTAATAGAGACAGCCAGTAAATGATTAATAGTTAGTCCACTCGATAATATTTAAATTCTACAATAACTTTCAATCAATATATTTCTAATTGTTTTTATTTTTACAGATACATCACGACCTAGGAAAGAAAATGAAGTGGCCGGGCAGGATTATCATTTCATATCGAGAACTCAATTTGAAGCGGACATTTTAAATAGAAAATTTGTAGAACACGGAGAATATGAAAAAGCGTATTATGGTAAATACTTCATACATATTGTTTATTCTATATATGTCAGAATGTACAATATTTCCTAATTGTTGATCATCTGGATGAAAGAAAAGAGCTTCTCAAGAAGGTGTACTTACTGGCCATTATTGCATGGTTTTTATGTAGAGCTTAAAAATCATACTGTGAGCAATGTTAATTTTTATCAATTTATGCTCAACCAATATGTTATAAAATGAAAAACTATGCTGATAACTTTATGTTATTTTCCTGCTTAAAATAGTGATAATGGATTATTTATTAAACAAGCAATCACTTACAATGTATTTTGTGTCATAAACACGTAACATAGAATTCATAAAGAATTAAATGTCAATGATGAATTTAAAATTAGTATTGTTTGTAAGCTTTGATGCACTTATTATCATAGTCTAATTAACAGTGTGATAATTAAATTAACAGTAAAAAAAACCTTTCCACATGTCAGTTTATCATTCAGCTATTTGATGACAAAATAATATATCTTCGACTGTAGAAAGGAAAAAGAATGTAACTCACATAGAACAAATTTTACAGGAGGCACAAAAATGTATATTTAATAATTTTGGGTAAAATCAAAATATGAAATAGACACGACCTTGACGACGTGCATGAAGACTAAAATTGGTGTTTTATTTACCCAATTGGATATTGATCGAAGTCTTTTTCCCTGGTCTCAAATTTCATGGGCTATCATTTCAAACTTAAAGGCTTAATTTAGATACTAATTCGGCATTTACAGCTTACATCCTTTTAATAGAACATCTATACAATAGTAAGCAGTGATTGTCGAAAAAAACCTTTGTGGTAATCGATACATTAATAATTATATATAATATATCTTATTGCAGGTACATCATTAGAAGCAATAAGAACAGTAGTGAACTCTGGCAAAATATGCGTTTTAAATCTCCACCCGCAGTCTTTGAAACTTCTGAGGAACTCAGATTTGAAGCCTTATACAGTATTAGTTGCCCCGCCCAGCCTAGAAAAGCTCCGACAGAAAAAGTTACGCAACGGAGAAGCGTATAAGGTATGGCGAACTTGCAATAATTCTATTATTAATAAAAATAATCGAACACAGGACTGGATCAAATTAATATTATTCACAACAAATGTAATTTTACTCCTTCACATTTTTACGATAGTGCTTAGTTTAACCGTTGAATGATGACATACCAACCTTTATTGGATCGTTGAATATACCAGCGCAGATCTCCTAGGACTGAGTTAATTTGTAAAAAAAAGATGGCAGAAGAAAAAAATTTGCAAATTAAGATTTTTCGACTTAAAACTGTATTTTTTAAATATATTTTAAGTAATGCAACGGGTCTCCCCTCTCGAAACATTCTGTAACTACCTCTATGAGGTAAATATCAATGGAAATATTAATTGACATAATGCATTTCTATTTATTTTCATATGATAATAAAATATCCATTACCGTTTTCGCTTCTAATTTGAATTTGTAATATTTAAAAATACCTGTCAAAAATACATGTCACAATGGTTCCAAAAGGAGCATCAAAAGGGAAATAGAATGCTTACACTAAATCAAGACAAGAAAATGTTTGTTTTCAAAATCCGAAAATGCAGGACTGGATGCCCATTGGGTTGTGTAGTTGTCTGACTAACAATTCTTGTGAAAAATAATCTGTCAATACGTCCCTGTGTAGATCCATATGCTCCACGTTGGGTGCGAACATGGTATAAAAAAAAAATAATAATAATCTGGTTGAAATTAAATGTGCTATTTTGAAAATATATAAGGGAAGCATGCGAAATGCCAGTGCCGTATGAGTTCAGTTATATTCTTTGTGAGACATATGAATGGTGCCCTACATGTACGGGGTAATACTACTCAAGGGGTTGATAAGGGGTTTGAAGACATAAATCACTGAATCAGGAAGTTTTCTGCTGATTATCAAAATAAGGTTGAGATGTTAATAATTTTTATGGTTTTATTTTTTCAGGAGGAAGAATTGAAGGAGATAATCGCGACAGCACGCGATATGGAACTCAGATGGGGTCATCTGTTTGATATGATCATCATAAACAATGACACGCAAAGGGCGTACACCCAACTCTTAGCAGAAATCAACAGTCTGGAGCGTGAGCCCCAGTGGGTGCCCGCCCATTGGCTCAAACACACCTAGCGCACAGTCAACCTTAGCGCTAACCAACTTGCAAATGACTTTTACATAATTCTTTTATACTTTGCGTATAATTACGTGGACAGTGCGGTTTGGACGAACCAGATAAGGCTCACGGAGCTGAGTGATAGTGTTTGATGAGCGTTACCGCTCTGTGAAATAAATTAAAAACAATGTATGTATTCGAAACGCAGGAATCGTCCAGAGAGAAGTGATTTAGTTAACGCATGGATATGATGTAATTCGCGAGTTTATTACAAACAAATTTTTACTTTGATTTATATAATAGATATGTAACGTAACCAAAATAATATGAATTGTCTTAGTTAGTGTTTTTGTGTAACAGACTTTTTTTAATTATTAATAATTATAATATCGTTATAATGATAGAGTGACCTGTAATGAAAGTGTGAACTGCATTTTAAATCGATCGATGATCCATCATTAGGACAATAAAATGAATCAGTTCATAAACTCGTAACTAGAGGTCGGATCTAAAGTCTGAGATATGTCGAATGTTTTTTCTTTGTGAGTGTTAATACTTATTGTTTGGGAGGATTGGCAGTCTTTTCAATTGGTCTCGTCAGCGACTGCCCTTGGAATGATTGCAAATATTTGATCATCTTGTTAAACTGATAATGTATCCAGAGAAAACGGCTAAACATCAAAAATGTGTCAAGTTTTTAACTTTTGTACAAAAATCGATTTATCACATGACTTATTCTAAGATTTAATGTAGCCATTTGAAATCTCTGTTTTCAATCAACTTTGAAACAAATTAATAAACATGTTCTTTTAAAAGATCTAATACAAAAATAAGAAGATAGCACACTTGAATGATTGTGTAGTGTGAAATGTTAAAAGGTCTGATATAGAAGTCATTGGCGCTTAAGCAGGATTATCAAATATTTATAGTTATTCTGCCTTTTTTACCGTTGCTCTTAAAAAGAAACGGCTAAAAGAAATATGCAATACATTTTGGACCATTATATCCATTATATAAATTTTTTCGAATCTAGTTTCCTTGTTAAATGTTTTACTTTAGAACCGTTTTCACTCCTGACTGTGTAATTTTGTCGAATTAGAGATGTGCCAGTCTACCGTTCTGTCTTGTCTCAAAATGCTGACTATTTTTAAGTGAGCATTAAATTTGCCTCATCCGAAGACAATATTGATACAATTTTACTATAAACACTCGATTATATAATACTGTTACGCAATAACAATGTCACTGTTTATAAAACTAAACCAATTATCTTGTCATTTAGATAAAAAATTATATCTTCTTCTTTCATATTTGCTCCTCAAATGAATTATTTGGAAGCCACACAATGCCTCTTACAAATATATTTCACTAGACAATCTACTTTTATTCTTATTACAATCTAATTTATACTACTTCAGTAACCATTGCGAACATCTGTTTGAAATGTTAAACATACATTTCTTTGGCATTCTTGTAAGATGCTGTAGAGCAGCACCATCGAGATGCATACTACAAACCTCAGGTTGTTCCTATGAGTGTAGTAAAATCACTCTGGGAAGAGAAATTTTCTGTTATTTGGAACAACAGGTGCTTAAAGTTGTCTATACTCTAGGTGTTATTTCCATTGTTAAAGAAGAATATAGACAGATGCGGTTGTATATGAAATTGAATTTTAACCCAATGTAGTCTACCCATTTATTATTAGACCATAATTGGCATATTGTAGAATGCATAACTTCATATATAGCAAGGGTATCAGCTTTAACTTGATATGGTCGAAGATGATTTTAAAAACTTTTGTGCAGATACGTGGTATTGACATTAATGGTGACGGTATGTTTCCGAACAATTGAGTACTTAAAATTGTATCTCTATTATTTTCGGTGCGGGGCATCCCTAACTTGTGACTTGAATATTTTTTTACGAAAATTGTAGCCAATTTTGAAAAACGGTCGAGTGACCGCTCGCATCGATGCGCCGGTGGTGTCATTTTATCTCGATGTCGCCGTTTAAAAAGTTTGAGAATAGAGATAACGTTCTCATCCGATCAGCTGTTATAATACTACAATCGCTTGACATGTTTGTTAAAGTAGCATGCCCACGCGGCGAATAAACTAGCACCAAATCGTCAGAATAGACAAATAATATGAAATATTAAATATCAAATTTATCAAATTATCGTACTAAGGTTTACGTCTACATACATTTTTTCAAACGGCTAACAATTTCCACCGTACTATTGTGGAATTTTCAAAAAATAATTCATTCAAATAACATAGTGAGAAATCCCACTAGGGGTTGTAGAGACTTTATTACTCGGTGTTCACTAGTTGACAGACGAAATTATATGAATAGATATTTTATTAAATATACCTTCTAGAAATGTTTATTTTAGAAGTTTATAGTTTGGGTTAAATATTTAATTAGATATTATGTCCTTTTAATTTTTATAAAATGCTCATTTTTCTTCGACTCTTAAAATTTCACAACTATAAAGTATTTAATAGTTTCCTAACTGAAAGTCAAATCAATCGTATTTCATTTATAAAATGTATTAAATCAAGTTTTTAGACAATTCGTTAATTCCAATTTTATAATCTAAATTATTTAAGTGATTAAAAATGAAGATCTAAATGTATTTAGACAGGAAATATATTGTTCAGTTCATCAATTCAAAATATTATCATGTATTATACAAACTTGTAGTTGGTAATTTTTATATGTGCCAACCTCATAACATTATAACAATTTCAATATTTTTTAAACTAATTTTGTATCGTTTCTTTTTAAATATTGCTCATTAAATGTCCACTCCATAAAGGCAAAAGGACCTAATCCACACATTTATTTGTTATTAGATTTTCAATCATTTATAATTGATAAACAGACAATAGCTTATTTAATATTACACTCTTTCTTGGCGTAATGAAAACAACTGAAACTATCACATTTGATAAACGAATTATTTAAGAGTGTATCTTCAAATAAAACATAGAAACGGTTTTACTTTAAAATATGGCTATTAGGCTACTTGTTAAGAAACTATTAAATCACACTTCGAATCCTTTTTTTACTTAACGTATATATCGTAAATAAAAATTCTTATATTGTAGCGACAGGATATTTCACATACATTTTTTTTAATATCCAAAGTTGATATATATGTATGAGTTGATACCCATGCCCGTCTTGTAATGACAACATTTCGTAACCTCTCTTCTTTTAAATTCAAAAGAGTAATTATTATAATTTAATTTCCGGGTTTATAAATGTATTTTTTTCAATGTGGCTATAATGATTATAATAGAAATAAATTAATACATTTGTATTCCTAATACACTTTTAGCTTTATTTCAATAAATTTTAGCAAACTGACTTACAATGTGTCATAATGGAGGGATAACTAGCAATATATTCATATGTATATAACATTTAAAAATTAGAAATATTATTATAAAATAATTTTGTTTGTATATTTGCTTTATTTATTTCTGACATACACAATAATATTAATTTTAACATCACAACTCAATTTATTTGTACATAAAAAGTGTGGAAAGAGAGAGATTGGATTTTTTTATTGCAAAGTTTTATAAGTATTGTCATATAGTTAATATAAAAAATATTATTATATGAATAAATCCAAACCTTATTAGCCATTTTATCAATGAATATTCGAATGCGTTTGTTGAATAAAGATTCTTACTTCTGACTACGTTGCGACAAAACATCCTAACTCAAAATACGTAATTATCATATAATTTACATTTCGAGAATTTTGTAAATTTATCTCTGTATAATTTTTATTAGAGTTTTATGATCTGCATGTCTGGTTACATCAATAAATTTTTTAACTTGCTACTGCTTACATTACAAATGTCAAGGTCATACAGATATGACATATATGTTTGCTTGTGTGCTCAGTTGCATTTATGATATAATATATTTCTATAAAATAGACATCATTATTTCATAGCACCATTCGTTTGGTCAGTAGAAATTAATAAATCCATGTTAAAGAGATGCATTTTCCATGGCTTCCAATATTAATATCAAATATATTTATTGTTAATCTAACAAATGTATCACATGTAATTTAAAAATAGTGATATAAAAGTTGGAAATATATTAAACGTATAAATTATTAAATTTATGATTAGCACACATATTTGAAAGTATATGTATGCTACAGAATATTTTGTCGCAATCGGGAAGGAGTTAATGAATATTGATTTCGAGGTTAATTATAAATTTTATAATGATGAAATGATTTTTTACATTTGACTGAAAAGTGTATGATTGCTATAAAATTGAATATCTATTAACTATAGATGAACAAATTTATTTATAAAAAGAAGTGTTTTCACATAGAGAGAAAGAGAAATTGAGAGAGAGGATATTATTATAGGCCATCATCATTAGGTATTGTTCATAATTTAATAAGAATATTGAAACCAACACCAATTATGTTTTATCAAATAAAAATTTTAATTCACATTTCTATGTATTTTTTTTTCTTTGTTCAACAGTATTTGAATGCAATAAGAGCCAAAATGTAAAACAAGGTATATTGATGGAATTATTGTTAAAGGTATTTTAAATAGTCATTTTGTTTTGTATGACAATATCATTTCGACTGTAAAAAGGAAAAAGGATGTAGCCCACACAACAAATTTTATACGAGGCTCAAAAACGTCTATTTAATCATTTTGAGCCAATGTCAAAGTATTAGATTGACATTACCTTGAAGTGCATGAAGACTGATGTATTTATCCAATCTGACATTAATTTAATACGTTATTTTAGAAAATCTAAATGTGGGAGGTACGTATGGTCCTTTTTCCTGGTCAAAAATATCACAGACAATCTTTTTTTTAAATTCGAAAGCTTATTCTAGATAATAATTTGGCATTTATAGCTTATATCCTTTTGAAAGAGCGAGAACTAATTTGTATACATTGTGATTATCGAAAAAAACTGAAGGTTACACCCTTTTTCTTTTTATTTACAATCAATTTAATTCTTATAGTTAAAAAGTCACAAAGGAAATATTATATATAATACGAGTTTTTCACTGAAGTAATGAAAAATCATTCGCTTTTTTTTTAAATATACATGCATAATAGAAAATTTAAAATAAAATCGAAACAATGTGGATTACAGCCATTCATACACTCTTATGTCTGGAACATAAGTATTTGGAGTCTTAAACTTTCATTAAAAACTGTTTTTGGTTTTTTGTTTTTCATCAATTTTAGCTACTTCATGATAAATCATCAATCGTATTTACAGAATAATCATTTTAGAGTTAAAATTTTGCCAGTTTTTATCGGATCATTATCACAAGTAAACATAACACATTTACTGTTTAATATTCCAATTTATCCAGTAATTCTGTTTTTTTAATCAATTTATCATATTTTTTATTGCTGCATTTTTATTTCTGTTAAATTTGCTACAATATTTTTGTTAGTATTTATATGCTATATATTATCGACTCAAAAATTATCATAAATATCAATATTGTAGATGAAAGTATATGAGAATTGGACTCAAGCCAATATAACAATGCCAAATTATCATTTTAACAATGAATATTGTAATCTTTTGTGAAATCTAAAATTATGACATTAACATGCTATGAAAAAAAAACCACAGCAACGTTCTTATGATAAATTACTAATTACAATGTTGAAAATACAAATATAACACCGGCAAAGAGTTTTGACAATATTAATAGAGAAAAAATATTTCGAGTTTTCATAGTGAAGTCGTTTTTAAATTGAAATCGTTAAATTATTTGAATTATTTTTATTGCTAATGTTTTTTTCTTGTCATGGTAATAATTACAACATTGGTCAACTTGTTCATATAACCTCATCGACACTCCCCATGTACGTGCCACTTACATGATTATACGTGTTTTGCATTTTCGTTATGTATGTACTCAGTTCCATGGGTAGAGATGAAAAGACATTGGAAAATCTACTGTATAAACACGCAACTACATGCTTTGCAATAGATTGAATCTGTCAGACGCTCTCGTGTAAAATGTCACATTTGCAGATACAGGATTATACATAGGGAATGTCGACACGTTAAATATCAGCTTGACTATTGTGAGAATATTTAATACTTTCACAGATTTTAATAAACGTACTACGTTTAATTTTTGCAAGCTATCCAAATTCACTGACAGATCATTTTTATCCAATTTTAAAGTTAAAGCGCCAATTACTCATCAACATCATAAAGTCACCTGTCATCAGTTCAGAGTCCTAATAAATAATGGATTCGCTTTTATTAATTATAGCTCCATCTGTTACAACAAGGTAATATGCAAGTCTATGGAAATAAGCCATTGCTGTAATTGCAGTTGCAAAATGTGTGACATGGGTCCTTGTTGCTACCATTAAATAAATTAAAATGTTTCTGTAATATTTATGACATATGATGTAATGTGTTTCACAGGCAGACAATACCTACTCGATAATGATAAATTATTATTACCTCTTCTGTATGTTTGTATTGCGTCCATTGCTTTTATTAGTTATTGTAATTTTTGTCATTTAATTAAAAAAAAAAAACATTATTAATTAATTTTTATGTAAATATCTACTAAAATTCCTGACAATTGTTATTACATTATTATGATTATGGTAAAAGAGCTAATAAATTACATATGAGTGATTAAGTGACATCTTATTACCTTAAATACCTACATATATATATATATAAATATATATATCATGTAAAAAGTATGTGTGTATGAAGGAATCCAGTAAATCTGATATAATATTATACAAAAGATCTTTTATTAACTCTCACTACCCAGTGGTGGATAGCGAGTGTCCAGTACTTTTATTTTATTTATCCAAATATAGTGATTGCAAGGTTTTTATAATTTATGCATTCTTCATCAAAACCTCTTTAATTTCGATGCAATATTAAAATATTGAAGGAATTTTTTGTATTAAATCTATGACCGGCATTTTTTTTATTCCATGTTTGCTCCCAAAATAAGCATATGGATCTACACTGTATGAAGACATGGCATGAGGATCTCCACAATGTGAAGGCGTCTTGATAGATTATTTTAAACGAGAATTGTTTGTCAGACATTGCTCAACCCAATGGGTATCCAGTCCGTGATTTTTGAATTTTTTTTCAAGTCTGACAGATGGGAAATCGAACGTAGTTTAGATGTAACCAGACATATGCGCATTGGACAACAGCTCACATGACAAGTGCTCATCTGAAAAATGCTCAGATAGATAAACGTACACAAGTCTTGAGATCATGCAGTCCAGGGATGCCAAATAAGTGGCACGCGAGAGACTATCACGACACCCAAAAAATTTCATATATCTGTTTATTTTTTGTATTTATTGTATCATACTACAATTAATAACATACCAATCTGACATAAAAATATTACTGCTAATATTAACCAAAACTTTTCAAATTAAAAAAAATCTACCATTTTTTTATGTAGGGTAAATAACTTTACAACATATCTTGGAAATTACACTTGACCTAGTTCAAAGTTAAGCCTTGTTGTGAAATTCTGTATTATTCATCATAAATACAAGCATTTATTCAAAAACTTAAAAAATACTAAACGTGCCCACCATCCACCCACCCTGTCCATATACTATCGCTTAATTGGGTGTATCATAGAGCATCGAGAAGCCTACTCCATTTGACGGGAATGTCCCGAAATTAAGTACAAATTATCCAAAACTTGAGTCCAATGCTAAATTAAAAAAAATAAATGCATTTAAAAAATATTATTTCGTCAAGGAATGTAATATTTTAAATAAATATAAATACATTTTCTAATTGTATATAATTTCAGACTCATGTGGTCGATTTACTCAGTGTGATGCAAGTCTTTAAAATGCCGCCCCTCGTGCCCAGAGTATATTTTTTACGTCCACCCAAAAATTCAGGTTTCTCGGTTTTTTTTAGGTCCCGCCCTATCTTGAGATTTCTACTTTCGTACATTCGTCCAGAATAATTCGTGAATTTGGAACATTTGTATTGAAATCGTTACTTATGCCGCCCTTTACACGATGCCGCCTGATGCAGCCGCGCCCCTGCTTCACGGCCTTGTATAATTACATTATCATATGCAGAGCAAAGTGATCTTAGCCATGTCCATTTCGTCCTGTCTCCACTACAGTCTCCTTCGACTCAGCTTCGGCTGCACGGATCATGGAAAGGCACAAAATAATATGGAGAAACCATAATTTCTGGAAGGAAGTAAAGATTTAGAAGTAGTATGAGAGCTAAAAAAACGAGAAACTGTAAGAGGCGCAACGTTTTTACTTGCTTCATGCCGCTGAACATGTAGCTACGCCACTGCTTCAACTGTATTAAATTAAAAAATGATATGCCTATTTTATCTCATGATTTTTTTACCTCTTCGTTTGTCGAGAGGAAGCTTAAAGAGTAGGATATCTTTAATTTTTGAGGTGTTGGCTGCGTATTTGAGTATGTTGATATGTAAATTAATAAGTGTTTATTTCTTTTTGTAAAAATATCTATGGAATTTATATTTATAAATTAATAGGGTATTTAGAACATAAGTTAATGATGCTGGTATAAGATATTAAGATGGTATAAGAAGACGAGGAAGACAGTAAAAGAGAAGAATAAACTATTGTACATAAATATTGCATACATACATCCCCCCCTTTTCTCAAGTGGTAGGCGTTCTCGCTTTGGAGCCGCAAATCGCGAGTTGGAATACCACAGCTGTACAATAGAATATTTAAAATATTGTTGAAAAATTGACAAAAATTCACCCGCCCCGTCCTTACACCTGGTTTTAATTAGGCATATCCCGGAGCTCTAATATCGAGAAGCGATCAACTTTATTCGACAAGAATATCCCAGAAATAAATATAAATTACCCAATTACCTAACACACAATTGTCCTGAAGTTAAAATAAATAAAACGAAAAATAGAGAATTATTTGGTCAAGCAATTACGCGAAGATGTCATCACGCTCGCTGCACGTTGCCGCAAACTTTTTAAAAGCAAATGAATAAAAATTCTTAACTAATAATAATTCTTTACAATGTGAATCCTCCATACATATAATACTTCTTTCTGAAGATATCATTTTCACGTTATTAAAAAGACGTGGTTGACTTGTACAGTGGCCGTTGAAAAACATATTATATATTTTGAATTATTTTTATTTTCCGTATTTCTGTATAATTAAATGTGCTCAAAAAAGATTTGGAACCACTTTTATAAACACACACCATGGTATTTACCAAAAGAAACAAGGCAGATTGCTTTATTTGAAGTTTTCTCTGAACTGAACTGAAGTGGCGGTTTTGTCTGGTAATTTATTAGGTATTTCGATTAGAGGCATTTAAATAAAAAGTATGACGCCTTTCATGTAAATTTATGAAATCCATAATGAATCTGTATTCTATATTTCCAAAGTTATAAAGATCGTATATGATAGCCAACGTAAAAATACAAAAAATATACTTGTCATAAGTGGCCTCTACGGCCTACGCCGAACTGCCGTAGCATTTGATGATTGTATTGTAATTCTTCTATCCATGGAAGTCGTAGAACAATGATAATACAAATGCCTATATTATCATAATTAAGTTAAAGATATAAACAATTTCTGACTATGAACGAATCTCTATATTATGGTCAGGACAAAATTGTAGGCACGAGAAGTATATATTATATCTGTGGCCTATTGCTAGAAGTGCCTATGTCAAATATATCAACTTATTGTTCAGTTTAGGTATTTGTTTCTCACCAACAATATACATCGTAAATTTATGATTATATTATAAACTACAATACCCATTGTCGAGGTTAAGGTGGATAATTACGCAGTTTTTTTCTAGTGTTGTATTAAAAGAATGTTAAACTTTATGATACAAGTAAAATTACCAATATCTGACATAGATACTTCTTGCATTGGGTCACATTTATATTACATATAATACACTGGACTCTCTCTTTTGTACGATGGATACGTTCCACCTTATATCGTGTAAAAATATGCTAATAAAAAGGTAAGCGTGCGCCCCTCGCAATCCGGAGAATGTGGGCTCGATTCCCACATATTTCGGATTTAAAAAATGCAGGAATGAGTGCCCTTTAATAATGGATGACAGTATTAAGTTGAGCAATTAACTGTTTGACAAAAAATTCTCGTGAAAAATAATCTCTCAAAATAGCTCAGATTGCAAAGATCGATATATCCCACTTTAGGAGTAGACATCTTCGCACTGATAACCAGACAACTGCACGCCAGACAGCTGTGTACCGTAGGAGTGCTCACAAGACAAGCGCACGTATAAACAACCGCGCACGCGACAAGTCCTCACAAGACATCTGACACTAAAAGGCCTATTACACAATTTCAAGGCACCCTTACCCTTGCTAAGTGCGGTGTAATAAGCCTTAGGCACTTAAATCACATACAAGAGACCAATCCCACTCTGCACTAAGAGCACTTAATATTGTGTAGTGTAATAGGCCTTCAATATTAAGACATTTTATGCTTAATTTACGTAATTATAGAATAGGTAAATTTTTATATTTTATTTTAAATAATACAGTCACTTACCAACAAATGAACAATTTTGAGACGAAGTATATTTTGTGATTTGAATTTCAAATGTATATCTATAGGTGATAGCCTTTTGAGTAAACAGCATCGATATAGGCTTTAAAATGGTCGGTTATCGACGATAAGCTGGTATCCTAGATGTTTTCTTTCGTGCAGGAAGTGATCGTCCTGTTATTAATATTTAATTGTTTATTAATACAAAGTAAACGCGTGTATCTACATTGAAAATTCTTTGAAGATTCACGAAAATTACATTTTTAAATTGCAGACTGGAAATAGATGAAGATTCATTAGCCATAAATACGACGACGTCAAATTTGCTTGAAATAAGTGGAGACGGTATTGAATCTAGGGTGAATGGAACTATAATACAAATCTAAAGTAAGGACGAGATAACTTGAGCTATGAACACCGAGGAGGAATATTTTGTTTGTCCACGTATTTTTTCAACTTATTCGTGGCTTAAATGTAAATTCCGTCCACTATCCCTAATACTATTAATACGTTTTTTTGATGACCACTAAAAACAGGTTTTGCCAACCAAAATTTTACTACAAGCCACTACCCTTTAGTATTCCACGCAGTCACCTGCTTACTAATAATTATTATTTAGCAGTGTTTCTTAACCTTTTTTGGCCATTGGCCCCATTTCGAGCTTAGAAGATTTTGTGCCCCCCCGTTTCTGATGTTTGATCGAGAATTTTTTTTAATACTAAATTATAATTTCTTGTTTTATATCTCGCATATTACAATACAATATTATATAAGTTACTTCACAAAAATACGGTTTCTCGTTTTTATTTGGTTCGCGTCATGTATATTTAGTCTAAATTTTATTTCATCCGTGCATTCCCTAAAGTTTGGTATGCCTTCGCAAAAAATAATTTTTGGTTTGTGCCTCTCTTGAGTCTTGGGATTTCCTTGTACCAAGATTGAAAAAACCCCGGTACATAGAGAGAATCAAAAAAAAAAATATACCATATTTGTTTCCAACGTGGAGCATATAGATCAACACAATGTGAAGATATCTACTCCGAAAGAGGAGTATACGGATCTCCGCAATGTGAAGACGTCTTGACAGATTATTTTTCACGAGAATTGTTTATCAGACAAATACTCAACCCAATGGGCATCCAGTCCTGCATTTTTCGGACATTCAAAATCTGACAGATGGGAATCGAACCCGCATTCCCCGGAATGATAGGCGCGCACGCTACCAACTACGCTACCGAGGAGACCACAGACCCCTTAGTATTCCACGCAGTCACCTACTTACTAATAATTATTATTTAGCACTGTTTCTCAACCTTTTTTGGCCCGTGGTCCCATTTTGAGCTTAAAATATTCTGTGCTACCCCGTTTCTGATGTTTAATCCAGATTTTTTTTTAAGTACTAAACTTTTGTTTCTTATCTTGGGATTTCCTTGTACGAAGATTGAAAAAACCCCGGTACATAGAAAGTATAAACACATTATTTTATATTTTTCTATTATATATTGTAAAATGATCTGTCTGATTCTCTTGGATGTCCCTATTATTTATTACTCTCATTCTTCTCAAATTCTCTCTGCACTTTTATTTGTTTTATTTTTTATATATTAAAATCTTATTCTTGAAAGTGTTATTTTTTTCCAGTGTTGTGAATGACTTGGATTGTCGCTGGTAATGTATTCAATGTGTTATAGCAACAAATAAATTTATTTAATTCTCCCATCTTTGGAGAATTGAACTACAAAAGAACTGCTTCAAGCCAAAACATCGTTATTCGTTCTTCGGGTCAATGCCTGCCAACATAAGATTTTTAAACAATCGGTTGTAGACGCAGTTACAAATTTATAAATAATGATACATCCGCCAATATATCGCACAAGTTACGGTTGCTTTTAGACAGCTTTTAGAGAAAATCAATAAGATAATGGAAATACTCTACAAATATTCCAATTTCAACTCTTACTGCCTGGTGGTGGATAATAAATGACCAGTACTTATATTTTAACTATCCTAATTCCCCTGTGATCTTCAAACTTCTTTCCACTATAAAATAATTTAATACAAAATAATTTTGTAGTTTATTAGCTCACCCCAAAACTTCATTTATTGTTTTTAACATTTAGCTACTTCACTGTAATTGCTTTCTGAGTATCATGTTAGGTTCATTTAACATTTCGACTAGTTTTTCTTCGTTAAAAGCACAGTTCTTCAATATTTCTTCGATATCTTGAATTTCCTGGTCATCAAAGCTTTCATAAATACCCTGATGCATGTAAATTGTCTTTTCGTTTTCATCTTCGATTGGTGGTACAACGTTTTCTGCAGTGACTACTTCTAGCCACGTTTTTTGCCAGTAAACATTTAAAATTGATTAATTTGACTCTGAATCTAGTCGAGTATAATGAATACAATTTATTTTTGTGATATCATAATCTTCTTTTTCTTTTTATACCATGTTCGTTCCCAACGTGGAGCATATGGATCTACACAATGTAAAGATATTCACTCCGAAAGTGGAGTATTAGATGTCCGCAATGTGAAAACGTCGTGACAGATTATTTTTTTTTCACGAGAATTTTTCGTCAGACAATTACTCAACCCAACGGGCATCCAGTCCTGCATTTTTCGATTTTATCATAATCTAGGAGTGTGTAAATCAGACATGTTATTAATTTTAATTTTTTAAGCCTCGCTTCACAATAATATGCCACAATTCATCAAGCGTGCTATATCGAAACCGTGTTGTAGAGGTACCGTATTATACGAGTTTCGGGTGTATTAATATAGCATTAAAACCATTAAGCCAGTGATACTAACTATATAAAGACTCATTAGATAACAACCACGTAATTAACATTTAGATGGCGATTGTTCTTTATTATTAGTAGGCGAGTAGCGAGTGTATACGGGAAATATACATACACTATCTTTTGTTTTCCTCAAGAAAAACCATTGCTTTGCAAAAAATATTCTTTACTCATTGACCGGTATGATGTTTTTTAAAAACCATCATGAGTAATACTGATTTTTACTATCATATACATTCACAAAACTATCTATGATAAAAAAGTTGTATTACTTTAAGACATATGTGTTTCTTTTCTCGATCGACGTGTGTCACATTGACTTTAGAGAAAAAATGACGCTATTAACACTTTTCTTTGTTATCACGAAGAACGATATATCGATATTTAGCATTAAGAAGTTAATCTCCCGTATGAATTTTCGTCGAACCAACTGGATTATCTTCAATATCATCTGTCATCCATAGCATTTTTATTAAAAGCCATTCCATATTCTTTTTTTGCGAGTTTCTTGCATAATAAACTGTAGTCAAATGGGTTCCATGACAACTGCACATATGACAAGTACTCACATGACATCTGCGCACACATTGAAGTGC
>JAGVSQ010002039.1:0-25405 GCA_022683975.1 Rhyacophila evoluta | reverse complement strand
CTGAATCCAGCTGTTTTGAAAAATAGCTTCTTTCACCTCAGTTTTTTAACACAAACAAAAAAAAAGCCACCTCTTGCCAAACGCATAGTCAAATTTCTAGGAAATTTAATAATACATCATATTCCGTATTAAAATAATAATTCAGTTTTTTATAGCTATCCATAACTGTCAAAACAGATGTAATCAGTCATAATAAAATGAGAACTTTGTGGAAACTTTATACCAAAAACAATGTCATTATTTTCTTTTTGCTCGATATATAGGATCAACAACAAATAAAATAGATTCAATTAATACAGTGACCACAGCGGCTTAATACTCATACCCAAATCTTCACGTCCATAACTGTCGTCGATAGCTATTCCGGTCTTAGTATCAAATAATTTACACCATCCTGAAGACTAGCTAATTAATACTTATAACACAAATTTTCATACGATTCGATTTAAATACTATCTACTTTCATAAAGAAATGCGCCAATTGTATAAAAAAAAAATTAAGGAAAAAGCTTATGCTACAAATATTTATTTTGCTTCCCTTATATTTCAAATAGTAACAGTAAATATCAAATTTCTTTTACATAAACAACATTGTCTATGTATCTTGATAATACGATAAATAAACAAGCGGTAAAAAATTGATGCATTATCAATATTTACGGTTACATACAAATAAACGCAAATTCTACCAGGGAATTATAGTTGAATGAATATAATTTCATGTATTTAATAGATAGCAAGACTTTGCCTGCAACACGCGTTCCTACTTACACACTCACGCATGTAGATAAACAAAAGCTCATCTGTTTACGTGTGTTGGGAATCTCACACACGAATATCTGCGTACAGCAGACACCTTCGACATATGCAGTAGTGTGACATTTTCAGTTCATCCTGAAAATACTTCAAAGCTTTTTCGAATATACCACCAATAACATTTTATGCGTTCCGGGGAATTCTGAAAGACACTTTTTCGTGTCTGTTATATTGTATTAATAATATAATTTTATTAAATCCGACAAACAGCTTTTCGGCGTCATTTCCTCTATTAAAAAGTATATTGTGTCACATGTTTAGTTTTTTATTCAGTTTATTATTACTAGCATTAATTTCAAGCGTTTCATCAAAAATCACTAACACATAATAGTCTTATGGATTAACACTCACTCGCTGGACGACAGGTAAGCATACAATTTATCGAAGGAATTCCACAGCGCTATAAGAATTTTTACAATTCAAAGATAAAATTTTTTGCTGACAACTTATTGTTGTAGAAACTCTGCAATGAAATGTATTCGCATATTAATTACGCCGTGTACGCCATTTACGAACTGAAAATCACCACAATGTAAACTTCCTTTCGCTCTATTTTGGGGAGCGAACATTGTATACGTCAGTTAAAATATATATTTTAACTCAATTTATCTAGCTTTGATTTTTTATGAATACATATTTACTGTGATCTGTGTAACATAACCACATTAACTTACAAGACTATAAAATACTGATAAATTCTTAATTTGTATAATTTTAATATGCAAGACAAATATTTGCAATGAATTGAACAATGTGTCCCTCATTAAGGGAAAATCTTCACGGATACCCGGTGATGCAGTGAGGTCAGGGCGCCGACCTGATACTTCTTTTCGACAAAGAGCGACATGCTGCTACTTTTTTGATATGTAACCTACTTTTCAAGCACATTTAACAATTATTATGATGTTAAGTGCTTATTAACTAGCATATTCAATAATCTTTATGCACATTTTCTTTGACTTTCAAATTACTAACGTCAAGATTTTTTTTCTTTAATATGATACAAAATAGCGAGGACTTAAAATTAAATACCAGCTTGCTTCTTGCTTCTTTATCCACGACTAAATCACTGTAAACACTCCATATATCTTAGGAGCACGGTTAAAAGAAAATATTTATCGAACCGGAATAAGGCATGCTGCTTATCGGTTAATTTATAATAATTATAATATTATCTATATGATTTGATTTTCAAGTAAACCCTTCCTTTTGTAAGTTAAAACAATATAATATAATTATTAATTAAATCAACTATTTGAATTATTATAACTAAACTATATGTCATAGTGATTCTGCCTTCAAACATATTCATGCTTTACTTTCGCCAAGAACATTTTGGGGTTATGGGTAAATGAACAAATAAAATCTAACGTCGTTAAAAATGAGCTAATTTGAGATGGTCGGGACCGACTTCATTAAATTATTTCTGTTGTCAAATGGCCGGTACTGGCTTGAATCCAGTAGAAAGTTTTAGATAATTAAACACATTTATTTTTAGTGGCCAAATTTTCATAATATTTAAAATAGACAATACTTTTATCGCATTATTTAAATATACATTAAAAAATGGCAATATATCAATTTTTGTCACTTACTGCTGTCGTGCGGTCAACATGATGGCACAGTTTGTTGTCATTTTACAATACAAGAACTCACTTAGATTCAGTAAACAATATTGTTTTGGTAACAAACAGAAGAAAAACATAAACGGGGTAGATAATTTATCATTTTCAAAAAAAAAAAATATACTGAAGGATATACTAATAAGCGATTATATCATACCGTCAAGATGTAGTCGAATCTTTATCCACTCTATAATAGTGGCAAAAATATATTATTTTTTTAAATTATAAATAACCATTGTATTCCTCTTTACCACGTCTGCTCCTAAAGTGAAAAAAAATATGGATATTCAGTCCAGAAATTAAGTATTTTATATAGATCCCCGGCATGTGAAAAAAAATCTTGGTAGGCTTTTTCACTAGAATTGGTGGTTAACCAATTGCTCAACCTAGGCATCAAGTTTTAGATATTTGGATTTAAAACGCACTGGTATAAGCCATTAGTTTAGTATAATTTCACACGTGTTTCATCTACATACTACGCAGCTTTGACAAATAATTAATAATCAAGTTTTTAAGTTAGAAATACATACTCCAAAATTTATCTCAATACTAAATATACTAAAAAGTAACATCTCAACGTCGGTGGTATCAAATATATATTACATACGTACATGAGTGTAAGTATTTACATAAATTATTGAAGATCATTGCAAAAATTTCCTCTAACACTACACTGCTCTTGTGGTTATAATGCAACAAATTATATCGTTTTTGAATATAAAAGATAAAATTCAATTTTAAATAAAAAAATTAATAAAAAAATCAATTGAGACATATCAAATTTAAGATCCTCTCAATATAAAGCGAAAATTGTATGATCGCTTTTAAATGATCGTCACACACGTCCATTTTAAATATTAGTATGTGTACCACTCAAAATAAAAGGTTACGTATCCCTGAATTATTTGTCGTTGCATAAATAAGTGTGTAATATAAAACCCAACATCGTATTTTTGTTTAAATATAAACACATTCTCTATTCAAAATAAGAATAAGATAAAAGTACGTACATAACATGACGTTTAATTGTGTTTTGTTTTTTATTGCGGTGCAGTACATTCAATAAATGTATGCGATTCTATACGTAATGTGTATTGTTTGTGTTATTTTTGCGTGCATTGCTCTCTTTTAAAAAGAGAAGTCATCCTATTTTGTTTTTTTGTAATTCGTGAGTTACACTTGTATAATGACATGACTAATCCAAAATTCTAATAGTTAAAATAAAATAAAAAAAACTAATTGCTTAGTCAACTTAATGTGTGACTAACCCTGTCTTCGCCATCAAAATAAAGACTACAATATTTTCACATGATAATCATTATCATCAGCCGACGTCATCGATTCAATGCGGGGTGAAAACCTCCCCAAGAATAATATACTTTTCTTCTGATGCAACGTTTTTCTTCAGGACGTTATTATTTTAAAGAAGATTTTTTGAGAAATATCACATATTCATGACATAATCTGTTTTGGGCAAGTTTAAATAAATGTTACATTTATAAATTATTTCACTCTCTTTTAGTTTGCTTCATTTTCACATTGGTTGCGTACTCTGTTTATTAGGCTCAATGCACCTAAGATGTATGATAGTTTTGTACAGTTGTTTCCTAGCTTATAAAATTCGCAAAATTTATATTGCTGAAACTAATTTCAAATATACTTTTCTGCAGTAGAAAATAAGGCTGCATATAAATCCCGGTACAATGTACGTGTTAATTGTGACCGGGCAACCTTCAGTGGAAGTAAATCTTTAATTTGGTCTCTCCCCACATATTAGCCGGCAGTCTTGTGAAGAGGCATCCTCCAACCTCTCTTAAGCATTGTTTATAGCAAACCGGCCGAATAAACGTCCAAAGGGCGCAGTGATTTGGGACCAATCCTTTCCGCTACAAAAAAGACCCCGTGGACGGCTTTTTGCCCTTCCCTATGCGCAGTGATGTACCATTATTACACGACCGTAACTCAAAATCATTAGCAACCGGTTCCATAAAAAAAAAAATGTCCGTTCTTCCTTTCTTTCCATCTCTTATTATTTCCCAATAGAAAATCTACGAGACGATATACATATACGTGTCCGCTATTCCGGTTTATTATAATGTAATGTATTATATATTCAAGTGTCTGAAATCAAGACAGTGTACTAGATTTTCTCAGTATGATGCAAGTCTTTAAAATGCCGCCCATCTTGCGACCCAAAGTTATTGTAAACGTTCTCCCAAAGATTCCGGTTTACCATCTATTTTATGCCACGTCCTGTCTTATTTTGAGATTTCTACTTTCGTACATTCGTTCCGGCTTTTTATTCGTAATTTCTACTTTCGGACATAGTAGATCACGTAATTTAAAAACATCTCACCTACTCAGACTTTCACCGCCCCACGATAATATTTTGCGCCCCTGCATGATTAATTTCTCTACTTATGTCGCTCCTTCCATGATGCCGCCCCATGCAAGTGCACCTCTGGTTTATAGCATTATAGGCTCTGATTAAAATAATAGTATACATCAGAAAAATAGTGGCAGGTCTACTAGTTATACGAGTATGTCATTAATAGGCTTAGTAACAAATATTCGCAGACAGAATCTTTATCGGTTCGGTTGTGGAACTTGCTTTGCTGAATGCAAAATGAAAACCACCACAATACAATTATATTTAATAATCATTACAATGGAAGCTTGAATATACGTCTAATGATCACCAACATGCACAGAAACATATTATTATTTAAAGAATAACTTATTCTATTTTTTAATCATGTTTGATCGAACAATTGAACAAATGAATCTACACGGGTCACTCCCTATGGAGTATATAATAGATTTCCGCAATGTGAAAGCATGCTTTCAAAGATTTTTTCGCAAGGGTTGGATATTAGCCATTCAGTTCAGCATATGTGGCCATAATGTGGTTAAATATATCACAACATATATAATACGTCACCCACTGTAGCGCAGTAAATAATAAAGTACAAACAATAGCATAAACGTACTGTATTTTTAGATAATTTTGTGTCCGCATATTAACGGATAACAGGTTGAGAAATTAACTATTAAACATCTCTCGTTAAATACATGTTTATACTCTGTGTAGGTTTTTTTAGGTTTATTCCATGAAGAATATGATAATTAACGTTTCATACAAAAACTATTATTTTACTTAAGGGTAATATTTTATAACGATATGATATTTATTATCATAGGCCTATTTGGATTACGAGCCGTTTGTCTGGATGTGTTTCCGCTACACTCTTGCATTCTGTATGAAATGTTGACTTCGCACAAACGGAAACAGTTATCCGCAAAATGGCTATCCAATACTTCATTTCAAGTGTGGAAAACAAACCTGGCGTTTCTTTTATTATATAATCCGCTATGATACGCAATTATATACGAGTATTGTCAACTCCTACCTCTATGACGATGTCATTTCAACCAAAGCAAACCATTTCAAGCTTGTTTTAAACTATGGCAAAAACTAAGCTCGATTTTTCTTTAATAATCCATGGTATCACTTTTTAACACCTGCTACCCTGTGATGGATAATGAGTCTACCAGTACATACTTTTATTTCATTTCTCCAAACATACTAATTACAAGGATTTCTCATTGTATGTATTCCTCATAAAACTCATATGATTTCAATTATTTTATTACGAAATAAAAGCATTGATTAAAATCAACACAAATAACTATTTTAAACTAATCTAGAACCGGCATGTGCCTTTGTGATATGTGTATAAGACAGAGTTGATCACTAATTTGAATGATGTCATTAGATATCAGGGGGAATGACATGGAGCATTACAGTCATTACAGCTGGATACAGTCATCAGTCAGAAAATAATTTTTGCCTGAAAATCCTGTCTTATTCTTCCGGTGTTATTTTTGCATTTCTTGCACTTATGTTATATTATTTGACTTTCAATACATAATACAATGATTTTAATAGTTAATTATAATACAATTACAAATCTAGGGAATTATGTATTACTTGAAATCAAACATACATTTTTTACTGGACCCTTGGGACCCAGCATCCTAGCCTTTAGTACAGTCGGGCGAGAATCACAGCACAGAAGTACAGCATTATAGGCCAAACGTGATGTTTATTTATGTTTTAAATGTATAATATTAGGCAGTGCGAAAATAATTATTCTTTGTGAAATCCATCGATTCGCTTAATATGTATTAGAATTTTAATCAGCCGAATAAAAAAGTCTATTTATTGTATTGTCTGGTTTCGAATGTTGAAATTTCACCGATTAAAAATAGCTATACATCATATTGTATATTGTTGAGATAGCCAACTGCGGAACCGTCCTCCATGCATCTCGGTCCAGAGATTTCTCTCTTTTCTTTTCAGTCAGTCACCCTAAACTTCTCTTGTTTCTCCGTCAAGCCCCAGGCAAAATCTTTAACATGTGTCCACAAATTTTCGAAACGGGGTTATACAAATAACACTACATCATATTTAAAAAATATATTAATTTAGTTTTAGTTCTAGGAATGTTCTTCATCTTTCTATCGTTATGTTTCATTTATGTCACAATATTTTCCCACAGTAGAACGCTCAAATTATTTTCTTTCTAAATATACTACGAATCATTTAATCTAGCCAAGCCGCAGGAAGTCAGATACCTTGCCAACTAGCGGTCAATATTGTTATTCTCTATGTGTTGTTCTAATTCGCACTTACAACACACAGTGAACACACTATCTCGACAATAAACTGCTAGGAACTCTACTCTATTCACCTGAATGGGCTTACCAAACTTTGAAACCTACGTTTATAGATAAAAGCTTTGCACTAACAAACGCAACGTTTATTTCATACAATGGTCTCAGCTTTAAGCTTTCGAGCGAGCTTTAGAAGCTTTACGATTGCTTACTTTATGTTGTTTAAATAAGCAAACTGCATAACAAGCTAAACAAGTTTTACCTAATTTCACCGCAATTCATAGAAATTGATCGAACCTGACGTAGTCACGCTACGGGATACGCAAGAAGATATCTCTACATCAATAGGATTCTTTTGCATAGTTTTAAATATATTTCATTCAAAACTGCTCAAGAACGGCACTATTTCTAGTTGTGCATGTATTGTTTTAGAGGGAAAATCTATAAAAAATTTTAGTAACATTAAGGTAAATTATTTTGTCAAATCACATAAATAGAATTTTTAGTTGTCAAATATTGCATTAGATTCGTCACAATTTTGTTTCCTAGAATGAGATTCATAAATCAAAACGTGTTGTCGATTTTCTTAGTTTCATAACAGTAGTGATACTGTTAGTTTCTATCTGAAATACATACCTAATATTTTACAACAACGTTTACGCAAATCACGTGACAAAAATAGTTTTAATATCATACTGAATATACAAAATTACATAAATACATTTTAACGCAAAACTTAGCCTATCCCGTCAAACAAAGTGAACTTAATAAGATTGGCAAAAATCTAAACCATTTTGTTTACTGTAAGACTATTAGCAATATAGAATCTAGCATAGGTAATTTTTTCAGCCGAAAAAGCTCCACATTTAAAATGTGTATATAACACACATGTTTTCAATATTAATATTTTTGTAGCGTTTTTGAATAATGTAGGAAAAACAATAAACCTTTGTTCGAGAAGCATATTACACAAACAAAATCATTTTAATGAATTGATTATATTCTTGATTATATAAATATTATCCCATTTCTACCGTTCGCTTTGAAGCAACAATACTGCAAAATAATGTAAAATACAAAATTCTCGTCCACTTCATCTTATCACAGGACAAATATGTATATTATATGAAAACTTATATGGTGAGAATCCTTATCTCTACAATTTTCCTTCCGCTTTCGGCAATGCAATTTTAAAAGCTTTTTTTATTAACATGTGGTAATAAGCCAATCAGATATTATTCATCATATGGTTTACCTCAATCGTTGTCCACATTGTTAAAATATTACTGTACTTTATTACACATTGTGAGGTAGACATACTTGGCTTCATATGATCTTCAAAGCTAAATGATGCAGGTAACTTGGTTGTGAAACTCTCATAAGTGAATAGGATTTGAACTATTAGCTACATAGAATGCGATTGCTTATACTATAGCGATAACCATGTTAGTGAGTAACTAAGGACATGTTAGTCCTTAGTATTTCATTATTGTTACCATGAAATAGAATCAACGCTAATTTAATAGATTGTTAACCTATGAACGTTAATGGATAAAGAAAATAATTACTTATAACAATTTATTCGTTGGTACATAGTGTAGTAAATTTATAATTCTTAATATTTAATAATACAAAACAAATGTTAACTGTACGGTTCTAAGCGTCATATAAATCGATACATGACGTTAAATACATAATATTTTTTTATAGATACACAATAAATTATAACACGTTAGAAGAAGCTTTATCTAAAGCAAAATCTGTCGAAATACTATTTATTCTATTGTTAAGATTATTTCAGTCAATGTTTGGATCATCGCCAACATCATTTGACATAGTTAATTAACATTTCTTTTCGTCATTTCAAAAGAAACTCTCGTCCTCTAAGTTGATTAAATAAACTGCCTAATTAATATTTAAAAAAGCTTATTGCCCCGTTATTTGAAAATATATACATTACTAACAGGCAATATGATCCTATTAATTTATATTTAAATCGAGTTTTAGAATATTGTCAATGATAGATTTTCGTGTCTAATCTTAGACCTGTCAGATAAATAAGATCAAAAAACTTGTTTTTTTAAGTCGTTTAAATTTTTTAGTTTGTGCAAAAGCTTAAACATGCCAATATTCTATTAGGTTTTTTATAACGAAATATTCATTTAACTGTTTCAGTGTATAATGTGTAAACGATCGTTTTATCGTGATTCTTAATCCACGCTTCAGTGACGAGTTGTTATACAAAAGCCGCATCCGCTTCACTTCACTTCACAACTAAAGGTCTAAACAATTGACCTAAGTATCCATGTCAAATTGACTTTTAATAGTAAACATATTTATGATATTCAAAACAGAATACCTTCGTAAAAAATTAGCAGTTAACTAGTCAAGCTATACGTATCAATTGTTTCTAATTTTAATTTCATTTTTTAATAGTCCATGTCAAATATAGATATGGATATGTTATTATTATACTTTTTACCGAACCCATCGAATGTTGATTCAAAATATTTTAATGAAAATTTTCTAACGAAGTAAAAAATTCATAACATTAACGTGTATTCATTTCCTTGGCGCCATTGAGCGACAAATTTATACTCAAGGGCAATTTTTGTAATTGAACATAACTTCGCCCTATTCAGGAATTTATATTATCCCACGAAAAAAACTACAAACTTGTTAAAATATAACTGCTAACATAAATATATCAATACTTTCATCACTTTCTGGAGAATCCGTGCGATTGTGTCATCTTTGTAGCGGGCATCGTCAAAAACATGTTTTTACACTAAGGATTTTAGATTCGAATCTATGAAATACGTAAATTGACAACTCGTATTTTTAATGTCTTCTTATCTAACGTTTGAATAAATTATAATTTGTAGTTTTTATTACACATACGTCATACATCAAAATTAAACTACATATATACATTAAAAAACATGAATACATGAGTACGATTGAACCATTTTCGCCTAGTTATAAAATACTACAATACAATAATTTGTAGTTGAGCCGTCTCATATATATTTTATGGCATATAAAAAAGGACGTAACCCACACACAACAAATTTAACAGGAGGCACATAAATATATATTTAATGAGTACACGAAGATTAAAACTGGTGTTGGATATACCCAATCTGATATCGATTTCATAAGTTATTTAAGAAAAATCTATGAAATAAAATGGTGGAATTCCATGTTCCTGATCGCAAATTTGAGAAGCCATTCTTTTTTCAATGCCTGGTGATCGTATGTCCAAATGTGCATAAGTGTATCTCTTTTCATCTGTGTAACCTAATTAAATGACACTTTTATGCAAGATATTTGATAGTATAGATCGACACACAAGAAGTACATGTAACACCACAACTACTCGAAATTTGTAAGATATAGATTTCCACATTACAGAGACGAAAAGACAAACTTGTTACGAGAATTGATCACGAGTTAATTGCTCAAGTTATTAGGAATCCATTTGTGCATCCACAATTTTTGAAAAAAATCGAACAGTGAGACCCGTAACTTCCGGAATCAAAGCCTACGTGCATACCTCTCAAGTAACGTAGATGAATAAGTTTTAGTCTGCGACAGTACACATAATGATACACATTAGAAATAATTTAAATAGTTTCCTGTAATATATACTTATATTGATATATCACATGTTATATTATTTAAATAGTAAAAAACGAGTTTTTAGAAACCAGCCGATAAGTTTTGTTGTATTTTGAAGTAATTATGCGAAAATTGTGTTGTTATCAAAATGCAAATCGGTTATTCAAACTGGTGTATATTATTATCTCTGAACAATATAATGACATGCCATTTGAGTATTGAGTTATTTTGAACGTGAAAAACATCCATGTTGCGCCTTTGTTTATGTTCACATAACTTATCTTGTCACCGATTGTCACCGACGAATCGAGAGAAAGTTTCATGCGGTATTCTTCTCGAACCGAAATAGACTCCAACGACACGTACAAAAGGCACGCAACATATGCAACCAGATCTAAAATTGACTTGTTGTCATCTCTGCATCGAAAGGTGTATTTTGTCTTTTTGGAATACCGCTTTAGTCCAGTTGGTGTAATGAGTCAGTCTGAAAAGAATATTTTATTTTTTCTACCAGCGTCGTTTATTTATTGCTAGAGTTAATTAAAACAAATAGTGCACATAAAAACTAATCGCCCAACTTGTATTATGTCCGTCTGTAGGATGTAAACAAGTTAATGCCTAAGAACTAAGACCTAAGACTATAGACCGATTTGTTAAGGAATGGCTGGACAACTCAACGAAAAATAATCTATATTTTAGAATAGAACAACCTATAAATGTCAACTCCATTAAAAATGATATAATCTATATAAAAAAATAATATTAAGTAGGAACAACTACCATATCATAAAAAAATTATATTTCAGCATAAATTTTCTAGCTGCCGTATTATAATTGTAAATATGGTATTAAAATACTATAACTCATTAAAAAGCATTAAAATGGAATGATTTCGTGATTTTTCATATTACATAAGAAGTTCAGCTTATAAAATGAAACTAGCCGAAATTCATGACGGCCAAATTGTGAAAATAATATTATTGTATTTCAAATATGTATTGTTAAGTTGTATGTGGCCAATTGCGACTGGTAAAGGCCTCAGTGCCTGATGCTCAACACCCGCAGGTTCATACGGATTTTTTAAATTCAAAAGATGCAGGAAATGGTGAGCGAAAGGGTCTTTTCTCAACTGGGCTCGGTATTAACACGCCTTAGGTATTTAGAGTAGGAATCATGGATAATTTAGTGTACGCTAACCAAGGTCCACGGAGTCTGGTCTGAAGACATCTCCGGCATGCTGAGGAGCGCGTAAATTCGATACACCACGATGTTCGCTAGAATAACGCGTATGGATATGTGCCGAGTGATAGAAATATAAATAAGTCCAAAAATGCCCTGACCACAAGTGGAGTATATGGATCTCCTGCAATGTAATCTTACATTGACAGATTTTTCCCACGAAAATTGTCAGTCAATAGCGCAACACATTCGGTATTCACCCCTGCCGGTTTGATTTATTATTACTAAATATTAATCAATCACTGTATTATCGATTTTTGTAGATTTAAGCTATGTCGATCAATGCATAAGGCTACTCTACCCGTTTATATTTTCTGTAAATATTTTGAAGACATCTGTGAATTTTATTGTTTTAAGAATTCAAATCATAGAATGCACATTTTCCTGGAAAGGAAAGCATAAGACAAGATATTCATGAATGTTCCGCGCAGCGACAGCAAATGGAATGTACAAACATTCCTATACCGTGTACCAATACAAATTTATTTTAAACATATTGAAACGAATTGGAATAGTTTCACTAAAAATAAAACCATGAAACAGTATCAGATTTAGAGATTTGTAAATTTTATTTGCAAGAGACAGTGGTGGATTGACACTTTTATTGAGATTAAATTTATAACAACTTTTAATAATTATACCATAATAGTTTACTATCATAAAATGACTATTAATTTTAAAAAATATCAACATTTTAATAAATTTAAGGGCAAGCATCTGTATATAAACATCTGCTTTTTTTTCAAAAAATTCGTTTGTAAAAAATTTTGCCAGCCTAAATTAAGTAAGTAATAACTAAAAAATGATTTGCATACCAAGATTTTTTTTTAAATATAATAGTATACGTCACATAACGAATTATCTCAGGCGTACATTATGATATAAATACTATATATTGAATAAGTTTTAAACGTTATAACTTTTTCTAGCATAAGCAGCATCATAATACGTACTATAATAGTACTCAATGGTTAAAGGGAATCGCTAGCAACCAATCCTTTTCGAAAATAATTTATCCAGAAAATCCTTCACATTTATATACTCAGATACACGCATTTAATATATTATCATAGGCACAGAAATAATAATATACCAACTCTAGAAAATATTCTTAAAACCACCATTTTAAAATATAATTCAGATATAGTTATGTGAGTGAGACAAATTCGGATTCGGTTGGTATATACTATTACTTTGTAAAACAACCGATGAAACTTTGTTTTTTGTATTTCCATCGTTTAAAAGCTCGATCATATCGCTCAACAGTTCACTTTTTTCTTTTACTTTGGCATTAATATTATAAATAAATATCTGGTATAAATTGTGTTATTTCTCCAGCTTCTTTCTACAATTTATTCATTATTAAAATGTTACCCTAAAAGATCTGATATATAAAATATGACCAACAATTAATTTTATGCAATTACGTATTTATAATCGTTGGATATAGAAGGAAGATGGCGTGTCTACCTGATAATTCTCCAATTCTATTTGATGTCTTTGATAAATAAATACAGAAAATTTCTTGAATCTACATTTACTGCTATACATACTGCAAAATGTAAAATATGTATTAGGCGCGCAGATTATTCAAGCATGCATGACCTTTCTAAATCGAGAGGAACCGATTTTAACTTCACGAAGTTACGATGAGACTGCTTTAAGTACAATATCGGCTAAGAATAGGTTACTCTCACTAATACATCACTTTATTATACATGTAGTTCCTTTATTAAATTTGCGGGAATTCTTATTATTTTGCAACCAGATACAATATTCTCTTGTTATATTAAAAATAAAAATGTTTTTTCGCTGTGATATACCATACATCTATTGATTATGATTAAATGTTTGATATTATTGGCTTAATAATAAATTCTATCGCTCAAAGGCACTCGGACTAAGTGCATGAACGTATAAGGCATATGAAAGAGGTGTTTATCATGTGGTATTGACTGATTACTTTTTATCAAAACTTTTATTTAACAGTTGAACAACATAACCGGAAATACGATAAGTATCGTCAATGACCGGTATGTCAGGCCCTAACGCAAAGAGAAATGTTCCAATTGAATAACCCAAGTACCAGATTCCTGAAGCTTTGTGTTCAACCATTGAGCTTTTAGTTAATTTACTTCCTTTAGTAATCATTCGACGGCGTTGCATCCCGATGCACTCATCCGAGAACGTGTCAATATTCGTGGAAAGCAATCTAAATGGTGAAAGCTCGAGCGTGATTTTATATACTTCCAATATGTATTAGAAGATTCCAATATGAAGTCAATAATTATTATCTAATTACATATCAACATGAATTCCATTTCAGTACACGTCAACGTGTAGTTGCGCCTATCTCACAGAATATATCAATATTATAAAGTTAAATATTTAAAAATATATACACATACATATAAGGTAATTATTATATTAAAATGATGTATTGTAATGTTTTATTTACTTATTGCATACTGCAGATAAACAGCATATAACACCATGAGGATATTCGCATTATGGTGTTATTTGATTATACTACTTGACATCCTTCTAGGTTAAGCGAGGTTTCTCAAACCTCGAAGATATATTAATGTCACAGATTAGTAAAGGAAGCAAACAGGGTTAAGGCGTACGTTTACATAAAACCTGATAATGCCCAAAGACGAAACTAGATTCATATGTAATTGCCAATATGAACATATTTATAAATATACATACCATTTTCGCTCCCAAAGTGGAACATATGGATCGACACAGGTGTGAAGATATCTACTCCGAAAGTGGAGTATATGGATCTCCGCAACGTGAGGACAACTCAACAGATTATTTTTCACGTGAATTGCTTGTCAGACAATTGCTTAACCCAAATGATCATCCGGTCCTGCATTTTTGATTTTTTTTATATCCGACAGATGTAGGAATCGAGCCCATAAGCCCCGGACGCTAACTTCTAGGCTATTTTAATGTATTATTTTAAATAGTGTTAATTAAATGAAGTGATAATATGTAATCATTACCCTTCCTACACCACATCCGCTCCCTAAGCGGGACATATACCAGCATATGGCGCCTTCTGAGTTCTCTGTCTTACCAGACGCTTCGCATCCTTCTAAGTAATGCCAGAATCCCTTAATTCCTCCGACTACAGCTTGTAGATGGTTCCTGTTGGTATTCTAGGATGCTAGAATTCCAGAGATAAGTAGGATCCAGGCTCTTCAGCGGCATCCGCAATACATACCTCAGCCAGATCCAACGCCACAGCAAAGTAAAACCGCCTCATTTCCAATATCTAATGTAGGCATCTCTTTTCAAAATATACTACAATTTTTTTCTGAAACTCAACAATATCAGTTCTAAATATGAAGTATGCGCTATAAAATAAAGTGCTGGTTATCATTTAATTATTCCACGTATCTAATCCTACATTTTTTAAATTTAAAAAAAATGTAACTGCAGGATTTGAACGCGGCTCCGGAGCGTACGCACTCACCAGCCGGCAAACCTCGTAGCTTGATTAAAACGAATATGAATATATCAAAAATAAGTTGCTCTTGACCATTTAATATGTGCGAAAGGTTATAAACATTTGCAATTCAATTCATTATTTATAAGGGCACACAGAAATGTTGAGTCGTGTGATTTTATTTTGCTCTTTATTTTATTGCTTACGGAAAATCGCTCCCAGCATAATAACATGAGTCCACAAACTGCGTACTTATCTCATTCCCTTAAGGTTCTACCCACAATAACCGACATCAGTTATTACCTACATCTGGTCCAAAATATCTGGCCTAAAACTTCGGCCAACCCCATTCTGATTCCCTGATACTCCCCTGGGAGAGGACACTGATACTGAACTTAACTCTCAAGGCCTCGTCGCAAAAGTGTCGGAATTTTGAATAAATAATGTAAGCAAGTCTTATTCTGATACTATAATCTAATCCAATATAAAACTTAAACTTGCAATCGGTGAGGTACATTATTCAAAAATGAAGTATTAATATAAAATTTACACACACATAATTATATGTTATCCTTGCAAAATTTGACGAATCACAACCATATGAAATTTGAAACCTTTTTATTTTTTAAATCAATAATTATGTATGTGACATATTACACCACGACATCGAATTTGTTTTAAGGCATCTTCAGACTTTTATTCATATGAAAGTCTTATTTTTTCTGTACTATAATATTTGATTTTATTCGTGGAACACTTTTGATGAGTTGGTCGGAGTCCATTCGATAATATGTGATTGATTTAGATAGAGAAATTAAAATATATTATAAAAAAAACACGATTTCAATTCAGTTGCATACAAATGTTCATTAAATCTTTAAAAGCTCTAGTGAGACGTTTTTTTAATCTGTCGGCTTAAAAAACCAAACGTTGGTGAATTATTGTAATGTTATTTTTTAACATGTCCGCTTCGAAAGTAGAGCATGTGAATCTTTACAGTATAAAGATATCGGCTCCAGAAGTGGAGTACATTATTATATGGATCACCGTAATCTATAGATATGCTTTAACAGATTTTTTTTTCAAAACAAATAAAATATCAGGCAATCTACGGAATGGGCATCCAATTCTAAATTTTTGGATTTCAAAAAATCCAGCAGATGTGGGAATCAAACACACAATATCCGGTTAGATAGTGCGAACTCTAGTCTCTCGGCTACTTGTGAGATAAATTGTTTTATATTATTTCAAAAATAATGACAACAATACTCGAGGGAATTGTGACTTGAAGATAGAAAACTAGATAGACTTTGGTATATATATTTTTATAAATGGTGTATATAAGAATAGCTGCTTATAAAATTAGTGTACAAATAAGGAGTGATGTGTTTTCATCGCATGGCATGGATATCTATTTCTATGCTGAAGGTATTTATTCTAAGTTTTCGGCTGATATGTAAAATACCTTTGTTAACCCACATCAATGACAGCCATTTGAAGGTTGGCGTATCATGGCATAATCGAAACACCCCATCGAAGAATCTGATGGTTGGCTTAAAGAATGTCTTTCTTTTGATCATGGACAAAAAACCAGAATTGAGCACGTAAATTGTCCTAGCATCGATAAAATAAAACCAAAACTGGCACTAAACCAAGCCGTAGATAATAAAGGAAAAGGCACTCATAAAATTAGGCAAGTCACGTCTCCTTAACAAAAGGTGTTAAAAGGCGTACAATGGTATAAAACAGAATAAAGTAGAAAAAAAGTAGAACGTTTACACAAAAAAGAGAAATCACCCCCGCACACTAGTAGGCTGGCAGGGGTTTTAATTTGAGATTTATTCGAACCGGTTTTCCGGTGAATTGTCACTTTGGATACCGTGATTTAACTAGAAGATTTAAATCACTCTGGCTTATTGAATTTCTTACGTAATTAACTTGTTTATTAACGGAACACATATACCATTAAACCAGAATATTTCTTTACGTACAATTTATTTTCTTTCAGACATCAGTTTCGTTCGTATATTAGATTTATTTTAAACGTGTCAAAATTAATATATAACAAATACAATTTACGACGGATTCGAGCCGTTGATATCCATTCAAATTGTCACTTAAACTCTTTAGATCAAGCCTTAACCCAGGAATATTTGAATCTTTTTTATTATTTTGATATTTTAATGAACCACTTTCTGTTTCCACCATACAATTAGCTATACATTCTCTCGCAAATCTCTAGAGATGCCATAAGCCATAAATATTTTTCAAACAATTGAATACTCATAGAAATTAAACACGTCTCCGTAAGATGATGATAGCGGTTCTTTTAAATTTAGGGGAACAGTAGTAGTGGCTGGGTTTTCATCAAGTTACTGACTATACGAAAATATCTTTGACTAATTTTTAATCTAGCTTAGTCACGGTTGCTTAAAGAGAATCAGAATCGTTTGTATTTTATTCGGTATTATTAGATGTTGATGTTATTTCTAAGCACTAAAATAATATGATACTATCTGTAACAAATCCAGTATAGGGTAAAAGAATAAAACTTAGTCTAGTACAATACAGACAGCGACAATATCTACTGCGTTTAGGGATCATTATGGATAAAAAATTGGGTCTTAAATTCGCAATTTGTATCTTTCACTTTTTCCTTAATATTTTTTCGGGATATCTTTGGTAGTTTGAGAAAAAAAAGTATTTTATTTCTTCAGTAACGTAATCCCTGTTGCCATAGATAGGTATGTAAAAAACTTAGCGTTACTGTAGGAGAACGCCATAGCGCCATTAAATAATATCAAGTTGGCAATTATTCAAATTAGTTGCGCCGCTTGTTGGATGTTTTTTTTCCACCCCAACCGAGACCATTGTTTATTTGTTTAAGGGCGAACTCGTTCTTTTTTGTTTATGCTAATGATACAAGGCGGTCTTATTGCCGCCATTTTCAGCCTTGCAGATAAGAAACAAAGCTTATTATATTTTACTTTTAATGCCGTGAATGAAAAATTGAAGCATGATTTCATTTTAAAACCAACTTGAAAACACATTTTTCATTGATACGAATCAACATAATGACAGCAAAGGAAAACTTTGGCGAAATAGAACAAAATCGTCACATACTAAATTCAAGCTTAAATTATAGATATATTCTCTTTTTGACATGGATTCAGCCGTAAAAAAACTACGGTGAATATAAATTTTTAAAAAATACTACAATACCAAGAATCATTTTCTTCAAAAATTCTTTCATCACAGTATTAATACTATCAAAGAGGGATGTTTCGTGGAAATCAATTTAAAGTTAAAAAAACTTAGGATCAAATAAATTTTATAAAAGTAGGAGATTAAAAATTCATACAAAAATATTTTTTGGGATTCTTATAATATAAAATATTATCGAACTGTTTGGGCTTTTTAATCGATAGTTTCAAATGAAACTTTCTTTATTTCGATTACTTTTTTATCAAATGTGCGTACCGTTCATGGCTATCAATCATATTTAATAGAACATTATGGATTTTTTGTGTGAATTATCCAAAATGGCAGCATAGATTTTCGAAGAATACGGAATGTGAGCAATGTTTTTGTCTCATACTCGGTATGTTCCATCAATCAATTTGGTAGACGTAAAGATGATTTTTCACTTTTAGTATTTTTTTCATCTTCCATACAAAATATATATTCGGCGATTATAAATGGCGAGGAGGTAGAAACAATGTGCTTTATTCGTTGACACTTAGGAAGGGATACCGATGATGAATTAAATTGTTCATTTAGACTCAATGAACGGGAAAACTATCTGACAGCATACTTCACTGGGCATATTGATGACATTTGAACCGAGATTTATGCCATTATAGACCGCCTTTTGTTAGATGCATTTAAGTGGGATTAAAGATAATAATATGCTGAACAATATTTCGTATAAGTAATTTTCTTTCCATTAGATATTATGGTCGCCTGTCACTTCTTCCGCTCGGTTAGGCAATTTATTTCACTTCAATAAATCTCAGTTGAGTGAACCTCTTACGAATTTATGCTGGCCTGTTACCTGATTTCATTTAAAACCTTTGAGTTCAATATTTTTTAGCTTATGAATCAAAACTGAGATTGAAATTATTTAAATAAAATTATGTATATATATTTTTTTATAACTGTAATCGTTTTATTATATCAATCATTAAAATAAAAGAATTTCATATAAAACAATTCACTGATAAAAAATATTATAAAATTTACTGTTCAGTCTAGTCGCGTTCAGTTTAATAATAATCATATAAATAGTCAACTAGACAAGTCAAACTGAACCAATGTATTATTAGAAATAAAAAGCTTGGAGGGAAGGCGTAGCACCGGAAGAAGGTCGTGCTTGCTTCAATAGACTTTGAAAAGCTATCAAAAGATTAAGAGACAGTTGTAATCTGTCATTTATCTTAAAATGTAAAATATATTTTTAACATGTGTAATATATTCCAAAGAATAGCGTTTACAATGTTTTAAATTCAGAATTGATTTCTATGCTTGAAAATTAGGATATAAAATTTGTAACTACGAACTATTCATTCTTCCAAATTAATAAAATGAACATACATTTGAAAATATCCGAAATACTCGATTCACAAAATATTACAAATGATTGTTTGATACCTTGGTTGTTTTCGTTTCGTGCTCTTAAAAAATAATAATGGGTCTCAACAATACAATAAAGAAACTAATTTAAAAAAAATCCAATTTGCATAATATTTATTTTTAAGCCGAAATATACTACCGAGATCGGTCGTTTCAAATAAATATAACTCGACCAAGTGGCTAATTGTAACAACCCGTCAAAAGTTGTAAAAGCTGTAAATTTTTTTTCATCGGAATTACAGCATCGATCGGTGTGTAACAGTAAATTTCCGTATGACGAGTAAATATAGATTTATGAAGTCATACGTTAATAGTGATACTTCATCATGATGTGATGCTGATCTCTATTAAATTAAAGCATGCGGAAATTATTGATTGATTCTATATTTAGCTAATTGACGTTTTACTGTTTAATTTTATTACTGAATAATGATTACTGTGATGGTATAATACGCAGCTAAGTATTGTTTGGCTAGAATGACATACTAAATACACTAAAATATCATTTATCACCCGGCTACTGAATGGATTGATGCGAGTCGACTGTATAAAAATTCATGTGTTTTATTCGTAATATATTTTTAACGTGTATTTATATACAGAATAACTCTATTTTTTGTAAAAAAATATTGATTTGATCTATAAGCTGACGACAAATCTTCGTGTAAAACAAATCAAAGATAAATCTTGATGTGATAATTTTTTTCAAAAATGATAAAATATATACATTTTTGAAGTTTCTCGTGTAACCTCTTTCGTGTATTACAGATGTGAAAAATTTAAACATCTACAATATTACAATATAGTCTTAGCTACGCAAAAATACTTTATATTCAACCGTCCAGTTTCAAAATCAGTAAAAAGATACTGTAATTATTATAACACACTAGACATAATGCCTTATGAAGTGAACTTTGATAACGAAGTGAATTTTTGCTCAAGAGATGACACATCGCGTCTTTTATTTGCTGCAAGTAATTAATTCATCTTTCGGTCCCCCAGTAGCAGAGAGGTTAGCGTGCGCGCATCGCATCCAGGGAATGCGGGCACAATTCCCCATATGGAGAATTTCAAAAAATATCAAAAATATAGAATTGGATATCCATTGGGTTGAACAAATGTCTGAGAAACAATTCACTTAATATAATATACATAGTTCAACATTATTTTGTCAACATTTCTTCATAAGATCTCCATTTTGATTATCTCTCTCAGTACTGTGCCATGGGTAGAAGGTGCTCTTGTGCTTAAATTTTTTGAACCGTCTGCTTACATATTATATTTTTACTGATTTATAGTTTGTAGTTGTTCAACGTTATATTCCTTCCTTTAATTATATTATATATTTATAGTATTCTACCTTTTTATATCCTATCAAATTGAGGTACCCTTATACGGTGCACAATCTAGCCATCAGAACGTTGTTTTCCTGGTATCTTTATAGATACATTGGAACAGGATGACAAGACACTGAAAGAATATTGGAGATGACATTGTAAGAAACTTATAAAACACTAAATCCTTCCCTGGTTTTGATGTTCTACAATAAAATAGGGAAAAAATATTCATCTTAAAAAATATATTATGACTAGTAAATATAATATACTAGTTGAAGATTATAACAATAGACAGTTTTAATAATTTATGAGAAACAAGTCAGCATGAATTCATATTAACATAAACAAATCCTTTGTCGACAAAGGGGTGTTAATTATACAAATATACGTTTCCTTTTTAATTTAAATAAACAGATTTATGTGCGATGGAGAGAATATCCTTCATATACAATGCACCGTAAACAACACCTTGAAATACATTATTTTTATATTAACTGACTAACCAACTAAAATTTAATGCTATACACTAAATAACCATAATCGTAATTGATTATTCATAGAATATTCACTAGTTCCACATTTTAATCAATATTATATCTTTGAATAAAGATTATTTATTTATAATATAAAACTTATTAATTACGATTGCGCCGTGGTCTGGTATGTGCTTTGCTTTGCCTCAGCAGTTGATAATTGCAGTGTGGTTATATATAATATAGAAATTAATAATATGCAATATATGAAGTATATGAACAAACTAATTAATTAAAATTAAACAAAAATCGCTAATAATTTAATTATATTGATAGCTACCTACTGGATTAGTTGAGAGCATGTTATTCTTTAACCATACTGTTATATATAACAGTTTAATACGAACGAATGCGTTTGCTGGATTTGTTTCGTCTCCTCTTTGCTGAGAGGTTAAAGAGAAAATGAAATCTGTAAAGACATATTTTCAATTTGCAGATATCCATGAACTACATTACTGTAGTAGACATCTGTACATCGTGTAGATCTATATGCTCCACTCTCGGGGCGGACATGGTAAAAAAACAAGATCAATCCTATACTCCAATATTGATCGTAATGTTTCAACTCTTATCTGTCATCTGCGGACTACCTGGATTTTCTCAGTTTGAGTCTCCTTAATTGTCTTCCTGGAAAGTCCAACCACATCAGTTTCGTTCGATCTATCTACCCTATATTCTAAGTATATTGAATAAAACATTCTTAAATTAACGAGAATTTTTAATCTTTTAAACAATGGACACATCAATTCTACTTTCACATAAGTTACCAAAGATGCAGTACTATAGACTACACAATATTTAGTACCCATGCCATTGGCATACTATTAATACTGAATTTAAATAAAATTAATAAGTTATTGTAAATCTTAAATTATGTGTATGTGTCTCTTTATTATTTCAATAAAATTACCTTCATTCATTCGACTTTTTTAAAAACCGTATTTGTCTATAACCTGGAAGACAGCATTGAAATGAATTTCTAGTTGTAATTTCCTAGAAAACCATACCATACCAGATCTTTATCAGAATGAGATCAGCGCATTTGAGCCATCACAGCACCATATATTTAGTATGCAAACTTTAAAGGGGTAAATATTTTAAAAATAGACGATTTCGCTATTTTTTAAATTACAATACTAATAAATTTATAATCTAAATCACATGTCATTAGCCTAAATATTTTCAGGTGTTATGCCGATAATGAAAAAAACTTTTGTATGATTTATTTAGTCACAATAAATAATAAAATATATAAAACTACAGTCAAGCAGGTTTAAGGCTCTTGCATACTGAACGCGATCTGTCACGGCGAGCAACACATACAGACTTCATTGCATCATGGCTGGCTCGCTGCGATTGGTCATCCCAATGTTGTTAAAGTTAAAATCACAGTCGCATAGTATCGAAATATTGTGAAGATGACTGCTTCAAAAATGTAGTAAATTCATCTACAATTGATTAGTTTCTAAGCACGTTCTTTTAAATAATACATTGAAAATGGTATGAATTTATAAGAGCTTAATACATGATTAAAAAACTTTACGGACTCGAGAAGTTCTCGTATCCGATACAACACATATACAACAATGTATTGCTATGTTAACAGAATGACTATGAAAATCCATGGAATCGCACCACAGGGGTCATGTTAAAACTTTTGTTAAAACGCCGGCCAATCGGACCCGGGGGATGATTATTGCTCGCCCGAGTGTTGTGAAAAAAACCTTTCTATAAGATTTTTTTATTTTGATAAAGATTTCGATTGATATACAACTATGCCTATTTAAGCATTTCACATTGTCTAAGGATTCATCAATATGTTTTTACCTCACTATCTTTATCATCAATTTGTTTACGTAGTTAAAGTAATGAATATGTCGTACATTAATTATAAAATCATTTCACGAGTAAAATAACCATTTGAGCTTTTAAAAGCTTAAAACATACTGACCCATGTGATAGATGTTGTTTGAATGTTTTCCTATACCAAAGTCAATACACACAAATTACTTTTTGATTAATGAATTAGATGTTCCAAAAGTGATTGCTTTTATAATTAAGCCCAAAAAAGCTTCATATTGATAAGCCTATAGATCAGTTATTATTTTTAAAATCATCAAGAATTTGCTGCGATATATTATATCGTCGAAGCTTGTTTTTTTTATAAATTATTCTTATTACATTGTTACGCAATTAATTTAGTTTTTTCAGAGCGGTAACTATTTTATTGAAAATACAACACCTTTTTTTTAATCGAAAATCCTCCTAACGTACGAACCATTTGGGGACGCCGTCATCTAATATACGAATTTGCGAGATCTGAAAAAACGAGAAACTATAAGATTTTGGACAAAAGGCGATAATCGAAAAAGCGAAAATGAAGAATTTTATTTAGCGTAAGACATAAAAAAACTAAAAACTAGATGGACGTGATTTTGAGACGCGAGAGGGGCGGCATTTTAAAGACTTGCATCACACTGAGAAAATCTCCCATAAGACCCTATGAGTATTGTTGTTTTTAATCGACAGCTATTCCCGATATTCTTGACATGTCCCTTCGGTAGCCAAGAGGTTGCACTTTGGAACCGGAGATTACAGATTCGATTCGGAATAGCTGCTGATTGTTAGTACTGGATAACTAATGAGTTGAATTATTGTAAAATCAATTGTCATGAAAAAAATCTATCAACAATTTATTCATAATCTGAAGATCCATATACTCCACGTCTAGAGTGGTTATCTTGGCATTGTTGAGATCCATATGTTCCACTTTCAATGCAGACAGAAAGAGAGCCGTATAAAACAAACTGGCACTCTACGCATGGGTTACTAGCTAAAAAAGATAGTAAATAAAGGATACAGAAATATCAAATGTGACCAACTGAAGAAAGAAAGGAAAATAACTCTGAAATTTATGTCACGGGGGGGAAATGTGAAGTATCTTATCATTGGGTAATGGTATAAAATGGGGTATGAAAGAAGTAACATTTAATCCTTATTATAAAGTTTGTTATGAAAAATTCTAAGCCCTGTTACAAAACATATTTAATCTGTAATTGTATACGATTTATAAAGCAGCAGGGGTAATATTTATAAAATAATAAGGAGAGAAATGATACTAGAGCTGACTCAATCAAGTAGAATGTAAACAAACCAACACCACACAATGTATGATTATAAATTCAAATTTAGTAGAGCTTCACGGTTTTCTATTACTCCCTCCCGGTGAATGTTTATGGGGTGTCAATGAAAAATTCATATAACTTCCTATCTACCCTTTTGTGATACGTTCCATTGAGGTTCTTCCATAAGAAACATGAACCGAGATATGACATTAGTTGGTTTGACAAATTTAGTTTACATTTAAATTCGATCTCCATCGAGTGTCTTTATTTGAGAGAAAGTATTGAATATTTTTTTTTTTATATACCATGTTCGCTCCCAACGTGGAGCATATGGATCTACACA
>JAGVSQ010002038.1:0-26308 GCA_022683975.1 Rhyacophila evoluta | reverse complement strand
GTGTGCGCAGATGTCATGTGAGCACTTGTCATGTGTGCAATTGTCATGGAACCCAGTCTTAAATATCGTTGCCAACATTTCAGGTACACGAAATTTGATTTGTTGGTTTAGGTAACTTTATAAAGTATAATTTTATTTTTTCCAATCTCTTGCATCATTAGCAGATTTTTGTACCAACACATATGATTATAAAACGCGTATAAATTATATGTTAATGCAAATTTGTGCCAATGTTATATTGTAAAAAAATAAAACAATACTTCACAAAGTGACTTAAATCGAAAAATCGAGATACGTATTCCTGCAATATTGGCGACGATAATCAAAACTTACAGCTGTATTATGAAGGCTTTAATTCGTTGAACAGCTTTCTATAGACGCCGATGAAAATACTATCTCATTGAATTTGAATACACAGTGAAATCTCGCTATAGCGAATACCGAAATAACGAAATTTCCAGTATAACGAACATATCACAGCGGAACGAAAAAGAGGATGTACATATTTTACATTCCTTTATAATGAAACAAAACGGGTGGCCATACGAGCTTCTTTATTACGAGATTTGACTGTATTTTAATGAATTAATTCAACCACTCAATTACTTTGATAACCTACAATTTTCGTGACTATTATATAATTAATTCGTAGGATTTTTTTTCAAATAGTATACATATAATATATATTTTTTATGTTATATTTTTAAAAAGATTCCGGGGCGGAATATAATCTGGTGCCCCTCTTTGAGTGCGCCAATGTACACGTATTTTATATTACGTACTCATATATTTCACACGTCTTATCTGCGAACATTAGTGTCCGAGAAAATGCCTACTCGTTGTCAGTGTGACCTACATTTTCTCAACTTTTTTTACTTCGCATGTGTTTAGATAAGTATTTTGGTATTCACGTGACGGTTTTTGTAATATATTGTTGTTCCGAGAATACACACATTATAATTGCCCGGTTTATCTAATCTGCTGTTTAGTAAATATTACCACCCAAAGAGTATGTCAATCATTGTAAAATTTAAAACTAAAAAAAATGTATCCTTCACTTCAAACTTCATGTTGTTGATTTTTAAATTTCGAATATAATTTTATTTTGTACCTTAAACTATTTCCACGGTACAACAATTTCCCGAATCGTGAATCATATGATGCCTCGTTAAAAATAGCCTATTAAAATCTTAAGTGCTTCGAATGATCATAAAGCATTTTAAATGATTAACGGTCATTTTTAGTTGGCTTAATCTAATGCGGAATCTTGAATATTATCATTGTTCATGTTGAAAAACATATCTTTTAGTCAGAGCTTCTCAATATTTTTTGCAACACTGCAGTTACGAGAGGTAATTTTGTAATGATTTGTGCTTCGAATATGGATCATAATATAGATCTCATTAAAAAGATTGAGGCATTTGCTCTACACAGTAATTTTCCCATTCTACATTGTTTATTTTTTAAATGTTTATATCGTCGGCATCACCATAAAACTATCCAACTAACGTAATTTATGAGATACGGACGTTCGACGTGATTCTGTCCTCAACACAAATGCTTAGCTTTAAATAGTTCGTGAATTATGTGTAGTTCTAAAATAAATCGTACATATAGTAATTTGGTATTTTTTTTCAAGTTTTTTAAGTTCTAAATTACAAGATTTTCAGTATACTTTGAGTTTGATAAAAACAAAAACGTATTTAGTGATTTTTTCCTTGAGGGTGACAATATACAGATGTAGTATTCGTACGCGTGACTTCTGACACAGTAGCATACGTGCTTACCATTTAACCTCTAGCCTGACTAGGGTATTTCATGATACTCCTGGATAAATCTCAAATACATCATCTGGCAGTCATCCATACGTCGACTTGAGTTTAAGTAAATGTTCTTATACAAGTGCGGGATTCAAATCCACAACAAATCTGACACTAAAGACATTAGTTTATCAATCTACCATCGCAGCTATAAAACAGTGCCTGCTATACGGTGAATCTCGGTCCCTTTTGAGGTAAAAGATTTTCTGTGGGGGCCACGAATTTGTTTAGAGGTTTAGACACATTTTGCTCGCTGAATGCATGTAACTCATTGAGTCTTATTTGGAAGTTCTTGTTTTTTCACATCTATAATTTTTTGCGGGGGTTGCTGATTATTGTTATCTTATTTAATTGACCGTGGCATGAAAACGTTTGGGAATCACTTTTATAAAGCAGCGATTCTCAACCGGGCCATATGGCCCCCAGAGGGCCACATAAACCTACAGGAGACGCACATATTACGTTTTGAGCAGGCATACCAAACTCTAGGGGAGGCACAAACCATATACATTACGCAAACTAAAAAAAACGGAAAACCACATTTTCGAGAAGTAACTTACGTAATATGCAGTAGTATGCGATAGAGCTTAAAAAAGAAAAAAGCGAAAATCCGTGCATTTGTGAATTATTTGAATGCAATATTATTATGTGCGTGCTAAAAAAACGAGTAAGTGCCAATCTATTACAGGAAAAAAAATCGCAATCATAAATTGAAAACAGTGGAGGCACAGATTTTTTTCAACTCAAAAGGAGGTCACGGCCCTCAAAAGATTGAGAACCGTTGCTCTAAATGATCAAATATCACATTGTACGCATTCTATGAATTTAAAATGCATTTGTTACATACATGGGTGTTCGAAATTTATTGGCAATGTTATTATTCTCATAGCATATTTACGCGTTAAAATATTCTTCTGGCACACTCCAGGTACACGGATCACCGGTTGAGCAGCTCTGTATTAAGTCACCCTTTGTCCAGATTTATGAATACATAGTCGTTTTCAAAATGTAGTATATTTTTTTGTTATAATTAATACTGATTTCCGAAGCCGCCCTAACCAAAATAAATAACTCTGATTAAGTATGCATATGCATGTTATTTCAGTATCTTGTCCGTCGTGTGTAGTCTCCAAACGACCGTCCTCAATAATTCTTTCGTCATTTTTTTGTGACAAGCCGTTGACCAACTCGACTGCTTTTGTCAGAAATGATGATTGACGGAACTATATTTAGCACGTGTCGTTTGAATAGTCATAAGTGACTGTATGCAAGGAAAGATTTTAATTATAGGAAACTGAATTAATAAACTCTAAATGTCAAAATTTCCTAAGTGGATGAATGATACAATCAGTATTTGACATACCTGAGAGCTTCATCTCACAAAATAGCTTGTTTGAGATTCGCCCAACTTTCAGAGTGTGTGTGTATGTAATGGGCTCAAGACTATGTGAATTTTGTATACTTCCGTGTGTATCTACAAGTACATAAATTGTTATGTAATTTATGATATATATTTTAAATATGTACCTTTTTGAAGCACAGCATCGTAATGCATTATCATTTATCACTCTTATTTATTATTTCGTTCGCGTAAACTCACTGAGTAATTATATACTATTCGAATATGTCAAAAGTGCCGCATACCACTAATATGGATGTTCACAAATCTCGAACAGCTTTAAGCTGAATAATATTTTTCCATCAATTTTAAGAGGCCCCTAGTGGTCGAGTGGTTAGCGTGATCGCTTCGGGGTCGAAGATTGCTGGTTTGATTCCTACAATCACTGGATCGTTAAAATAAATCATATATGCAGGGCTAGATTCCAAATGGGGTGAGCAATACGCTGGTAACCAATAATTCTCGTGAAAAATCTGTCAAAGCATGTATGTCTTCACACTACAGAGATCAATATGCTCAATTTCTTGAGTGGAAATCGTTAAACCATGAATATATATATGCTCTATTTAAGTAGATATGGTAAAAATACTAAATTATTAATCAACGGGGTTTGTAGGCAAGTCACCAAAAACGAATGCGTTAATTGTTCTGGATATAAATCTTTCATCTACATGATTAAATATATACATGTAACTAAGATAAGATTATTTGAAATTTTAATAATAAAATGGTTAATGAACGAAGTGAATTTTTCACACCGCTTACGAGGTGTTATCTAACAACGAACGGTCTAGACAAAATGTATATTTCTCGTAATTATCTAAAGCCATATATTTTCAACGCCAAACAAAATTAAAACAAACGTCTTCATCGCCGTAATATTATTTCATACTCAAATGATTATGCCGCTTACGATAAAAATTGTTATAAAACCTTATTTTATCGTAAAATCTAGATTTAAATGAACAGTTAACCCACATTCGCGCACCATTAATTTCAACATTTGACTCCGACAAACATAATCTTGAAAAAACACGCTCGGCTAGTCCATCATTATTATTTTTTTTTAATTTAAGGGTAGTTCCCCTTCACGAAAGCGGCAACTCGACCGTCTGTCTTTGATTTCGTCTCATTCTAGCACAAGCAATTAGTGTTATGTTGTCTTTGTCCTGCTGGGGCAGTGCCGTCTTGAAAGTGGTTGTAATTGCAATGGTAGACCGTAGGTGCTCATTTGACGTAAGGTGGTTGCGACCACCTGTCGCTTGACGTAGGGTAACCAAGATTTTATACATCTTATATATTATTCATTTTAGTCATAAAATTAAAAAAATTAAGCGTACTTAATCTCTCCGGTATCGTAGTTGGTAGCGTGTATACGTGTCGGTTTATAAAAATCCGAAAAATGTAGGACTTGATGCCCATTGGGTTGAGTATTTGTCTGACAAACAATTCTCGTGAAAAATAATCTGTCAAGATGTCTTCACATTGCGAAAATATATGTACCATTCTTTCGGGGTGGACACATTCCCACTGTGTAGATCCATATGCCACACGTTGGAAGCGAATATGGTATATATAAAAAAAAATATAGCTACTATCATTTTTCAATATTTGATTCGATGCCGTTAATTAATATCAAATATATACGAGTAAATAGGCATACGCTTTCGGGTGATACTATTTGTGTTATCTTTTCCGTGGTTCGTAGAGATAGTTTTTTTTATAATACATTTAATATTTAAATAAAGTGCGTAACCATGTTTCTAACATTTATTCTTGCATATTATATACATAAAAATCATATTATTTTATAAAATTCACAACGTAGGGTCTTATTTTAAACCACATACTCACCAATTTAAAAGACGAATACCTATAATATGATAATTTAAATTAACATATTTTTCATGAGCATTAGTTAGCAGCCTATCTCTCAACCACTTTTTAAACTATCCAACCCGACAATATATTATGATAGTATTATTAATCTGAAATTTAACTATTTGATTGGTAAAACATATATGATTTTATGAACTGTCTAGTTAAATCAACGTTTTTATATAATATAAATAAATATTTACAATTTGTTTTAAAAAAAGGAATGGATTTCAAGAAAAGGGAGCTTTCATACTTTAGAAGCTTTTCAGTGGAATGCAAAGGTCACCCTATCATTTTTGACGCCGAGATCGCGCACACATGTCTCAACCTGTCTGTTTTGTTTACCAACAATATAGCTACACCCCGCATATGTACATATAAATATAGATGTATGATACATTCGATAATATAGGTCCTTATAGTTCGAGAACTTTCTATCTAATAAGAATCCAACCGGATGAAAACATTTTTTGTTCTAACGCAGGTGTAATGTTCGTCCGAATATCCACCTGTTCCAAATACTTCAATAAATTAATATAAAATTAAATCCATTTTTGAACAGCTGTATTTTGTTTTTTTTTACTATGATACGAACCCTTGAATAAAAATCCCTTATGGTACTCGTATACTGCCCTGAAGATTCTGGGTGCTTCTGATCAATGGTAAATTGTAATCGCCAACAAAAATATGACAGAATTCTTAAAAAAAACTCCAAAATAGTTATCATTAATGATATGAATTAGTAACTCACTATTACTATTAGGTCAAATATTTTTCGTAATAGTAATCAAGGACTATACTACACTCGTCCTCGTCAAAGTCCTAGTACTTAAGAAACCACTTTGTGTCAGTGACACCACGGTATACGCCAACAACCTAATGGGATATAAACTACATATTTAATCACATCTTCACATCCATTGTTCTTCGTAATTATTTTCCAATTATTATATTGTAACGCAACATTTCAATATTAACATCATTAATATACCAGCTTTTCCTCCTCTGAGACTAAAAGTTACTTCCGCAGTCTGTCGTTAATTTACGTATTTTTCCGTATTATTTATCCTGTAATTAATACATTCTAGTATAAGACATACTTTTATTACAGGATTTAATGCCAAAGTTCAAGTAATATTAATGCCATAATAATGTCAGTGAATACCAAAGAACGTAGCTTTTATACTCGTGTATTAATAAAATATTTTATAAATATATTGCAGCATGACAACCACTTATACGTTTTCGCAAAATAATTCTTTCATATAAATATTAAGACTTAAAATGCTCGCAATATTTTATTAGCAATTGAGTGAAATTTACAAGCAAAATAAATATCGTTTACTTAGAAAGTGTTAAAAAGTGTATGCTTCCATTTTCATTCAATTTTTATTTTCGCATACCGCCTTTGTTCTGATAGCAGTCGACCAGTGTGAACGCACTATTGAATTTGGCTACTATTTATTAACCATGGTGATTTGGTCCCCAGTTCTTTCATGTTGGTCTGGTAAAATCGTTGGCGTCCTACAATGCCAACGTACGTAGTAGATTTTTTTGATATGAGTTGATTTTTCCAATTTTCCGATGACCAATTTTCTGATATGAGTTGATTAGATGAAGCATCTCGAATCAGTTCGATTGATCTTCTTGCGAGTTGTTTTCTATTAGACATAAATTTCTTAATTTTTTAAATCACTCTTTTCGTCAAGGCTAGAAATTGTACTTCATATGAAAATGATGTATACTAAATTACCCTACAGCCGACATTTTAAAAAGGTGCTTCTGTCATATTCATTCAAGTATTTACGTCAATGTACACTGTGGATCAATTGTCTAATTGAACGCATTTATTTTTAATTTTTTAAGAATAGCGTAAGATTTTTATGCTCTCCACTCCAAAAGTAGAGCAAATATATCGTTCTCCACAACACGGACGCTATTATACATTTATCTTTTTTCATATATTATGCATTTTTAACACCAGTCGACTTATGCCCTGTTCTTAATCATTAAGTTTACTTGGAAATCATTATATCATTTTTTATCAATTCTTTCTACAAATTATTAGTATAATTTACTTTTTTTATTATATATGCTGAAATAATTATAAATCCATCTATCAGTGCACCAATATAATACATAATCTCACAGAGTAGTCACTCGCGTTTTTTACGCAGGCAAAAAGAGTGCGGAAACCGGTCGTGCGTAAGCGTTTCACCGACGTATTATTAACGGGAGCTTTTTTGGCTTCACGTAATATACCGTGATAAAGCTCATTTACATTAAAACTTATGACTTGTGTCTCCTGGTAATAAACATATCATATCACAATTTCAAGGCTTTCAACGAACATAATTAAAGTTTCATTTACTTGACATTTATTTTCTATTTTCGGATTAAAATTATACTATTCATATGGGCTTATTTAAGGTGGGCTCTATCATACATATTTGAAATTCTACTTGGAATATAGTACATTAGTTCCTCTCGATTGTTTAGCTTCGGTGTGGACACACTCTGCTCCAATTCCAAAAATATTTTTATATCATCAATATGAACAAGAAATTCAAATAGTATTGTTCAATATAAATCAGCTTATACACCAGACACTTGATAAAAAAATACAATAATATATCAATAAATATGAGACGTTCATTATAACTTACTTGTCCAGTTACGTACGTCACTCCAATTGCCGACATCAAGAATCTGTATATTTATTATCTCACTGCATAGTCACCGAAGATTTGGTCTCCCAGTTTTGTTTCACTTCTGACTTAAAAGTCGCATTTTATTAATTATTTTTTTGGAGACACTGTGTTACTATACATTCATGTATAATATTATATATGCACTTTATTTAGTGCGTTTATCAAAAGCTTTTATTATTGTTATTGTGCTTTAATATGAATATCAGTCCATAGCAAAAATGATTAAAATTATAATACAATATACCTTTATCTTATTCTTCCATATCTGCTGCCTATATTAGTCCTCCCAGATCATACCAAAATCCCTTGATTCTGATGAATAAATCCTGTAGGTAGTTCTCGATGATCGCCAGGACATCGGAATTTTACCGATTCAAAGAAGAAACAAAGAGGATTCAGGGCCATCTACAATACGTGTCCCAACCGGCTCCTGAGCCTCTGCATGACTTTCATTATGAAAAGGAGCTGCCCTGAGGCCAATTTTTTTTAGATATAAAACAAAAAGAAAAAAAGAAAGATTTTTAAGCTGCCGATAAAATTACTTACACATTATCGAGGATAATATAGCGCACAAGATCCGATATCCGAATGTTAGTTGAATAAAAAGACTTGCAAAAAAGGAATTTGTATAGTTTATATATTATTATATTATATTAAAAGCTTATATGGTTGAGCTTTTAGTACCACCAAAGAAGTTTATTGATGTAGGTTTATGGTATCTAATCAGCTATAGTCACATCTCAAAGTAATTACATCTTGTAATTGAATCTTTAAATTCCGTTCTCTTCGTTAGATGACATTCTCATAGGAAAGTTGTTTATGTTTCTCTGCTAAACGGCCGCCGAGTTTAGAAATAACATATAACTTGTAATCGAGTATGGCTTCGTCGGGCAATTAATTAAGAGCGACCTATGAAAGGGTCAATTACGCCTAATGTACTACGATGGAGTGAATATGTCAACTGTTTAACCGCGCTACATCACGTAACCGCAGGGTTGCCATGTTTGAAAAACGTTTTGCTTATTAAGAGATTTATTTTGTTGGCACACTTCATAGCTTTCTGAGAAATGTTTCACGATTGTCTCAATTGAAGTTTCATTTCGAAGAATTCTACTTAACTGTGTTGAACAGGTCTTCAACTTCGTTAAGCATTTTTCAAGCACATTTTTAATAAAATAAAAGTGTTATATACTTAGTATCACACTTCTTATTAAATAAACATTTTATAAAATATATCTTGTTGTAATCGTACTCGTTTTTACATTTTATGATATAAGCTATGTCGCCAATATCTCATTATTTTGAAGATTAAATGTTTAATTGTCAATTTTAATCAATAATTGTCAAAAATATTCAGAAATATCGAATTCAAATATTCGCCTACAAAATGCTTTACGTTTTCACGCCATATATGTGGACGCAGCTGTTTCCAGCCTGACTGTGCGCGGACTAATGCCAGGAAAATTAAAGAATGTGTGTGTATCACAATTGTGGGGAGGCATGGTAGCAAAGAGGTTAGAAAACGCTGTGTGGACGTATACCACAGCGGACCAGAGTGCTGCAAAACGTACTACATTCTTCAAACTTTTTTTTTACTACGTTCCTCCTAAATGTGGAGTAAAATCTGTTGATAATCAATTGTTCATTTATTCTAGTCCTGCATTTTGGAATATTTCTAAAATCGTTAGCGATTGTAGGATTTGACTTCGCATCTTCGGCACCGAAGCGCATACGCTTATATGTTGACCATCGGGGAAAGGGATGGACTTAACGCCCTAAAATCTTGATCGGAGTGCACTACATTTTGCCTATTTCTCATCTCTTATACAATATATAAAGCTACGATTTAAAGAGACTTTTTCGCTTAACTAAAAATTCGCAAATATTTCTTAACTGTTCTGTTATTTATAACTGATTGGTTTATAAACCAATCCGCTATTTCGATGGGTTAACGTGCAATGTTGAACAAAACGTTCTATGACAAAAGTGACTATGTATTATTTAAATAAAATATAAAAATCTACCTATACTATAATTACGTACATCAAGTGTAAAATGTCTTTTAAAATTGAAATTACAAAATATCCACTATCTCAAAACTATTAATTTGTTAGCAAATTATTATGTATTATTTAAATAAAATATAAAAATCTACCTATACTACGTCTCAATATTAATTTTTGTGTTAGTGGGAGCACTTCAATGTGTGCGCAGATGTCATGTCAGCACTTGTCATGCGTGCAGTTGTATATGTGTGCACTTGTCGTGTGAGCACTTGTCATGTGCGCAGTTGTCATGCGTGCAGTTGTCTGGTTACCGAGGCCTACACAGCAAATACGTATCTCTGCTACTTTATATTCAGGTCTATCAAATTTATGTCGTACGTAAGCAGTTTTACAAATAAATCGTTTGAAAGGTGTTTTTTTTTTATATCAAAACAATCGCAAAAACCAATAGCAAAGTAATCAGCTTGCAAACTCTCCTGTGGAATTTTCAAATTAAACTTACCGTATTTGCACTTTAAGCTAACTTTAAGACATTAATAGTCTACAAGTATGTGTGTATTTGTGTACCAAATATAAAAATAAATATGGTATAAATCTAAGCTGATTTATATCCCAGGCAAAATTACCATATGTAATTCGGAAGTGAGATGTTCAATTATATTTTACATCAAGTTATTCTGTGCACCCTGAAATAATTGGGGAAAGCCTTGACGCATGGCAACCCTGCCTAACGGCCGTTAACACCGTCAACTGACAAACTGTCATAAATCACGTCCTGTCAAGGATTTAAACTCGTTTCAGTCGTAAACTATCTTCCATATATGCACCCACTTTTGATTACTTGTAGCTAACTCGTATCAAACTCCCAAAAAAATCGTTTGCTTCTTTTATTACGGTCGTAAAGAATATTTTTCGCGTTACTTTTTAAATTATCCCATCCTTATTTATTACAAAATTTAGCTCACTGAAATTGAGGATAAAGTTATTTTTGTCACTCTGTGAATAAATTGAAATCAGTCATATCCCACGTTTCAACATCAATTTCCATTGTGTGGAAAAGTAATAAATTTTCGTATGAATGTGTGAATGTATTACATTTAGACATTTGCGACTGAGATATTTATTGTTGCCATTATGTCAAATATAATTCATCTAACTTTTGTAAATCCCATTTTCTATATTATTTTCAACTGGCTGAAATATCAGATTTTCACTTGGAAATGTGTATTATTTGTTAAAGTTCGACTATGATTTGTTTTACATTCTAAATACTAAACTTTATAATATATTTTTTATGCACAATGCAGGGTACCATTAATTTATGAGAATTTTTTTAGTGCCTCAACAAATGTAACATATAATTTAAATATGTATTAATAGCTTTCTGAAAATATTGTTATAACTTCCCAAGAGTCAATTGGCATGGTCTTTGTATCATATTGAAATAATACCTTGAATACGACACAACACAATTTTTACAAGAGGGTAAACACGCTGTCTATTTTCACTTTTATTTTTTATTTCACTTTTAAGAAAATATCACTATGTTTAATTGTGAAAGATTTATGAAATTCGATGTAATGATAAGAGAGTTTTCTTCATTTTCTGTAACATTTGTGTAGCGTGGTATACTTAGTATAGTTTTACCATCATCGATATTTATTATCCACCGGGTTTTCACTGTCATTAAGCAGATATATGTTATAGTGTATCTAATCTGAAGTATCGTAATATACTCGGATTATTCCAAGACTAAATTAATTATACATTAATTTAAAAAATTATAAGTCCAAGCTTTGTCCAAACTGTATCCGCTACGAAAGTGGATCATATGAATTTCAACAGTGTGAAGATGACCACTCCAGAAATTTATTATATGGATCTCCGCACTGTCAAGACGTATGTTGACAGATTTTTTTAAAATTCTAAATTATTTAAAACTGGTGAATTAATAATTGTCCAACCCAATTGGGTACCCACACTTGCATCTTAGAACTTTTTTAAATAACGTAGCTATGGGAATCGAACCCGAAATCCCCAGTTCCGAAACTAGCACGCTAACCTACGCTGCCTACCGGGGGGACATATTAACCATTCAATATATATTCTGACAACAATTTTATATGATAATACTTTGGATTTCCATGTATGCATGTCTTTAATAAATATAATTAAATTTGGTTTATTATTAAGTCTTTTTTGTGTCGTTTTCGAAAAACGAAACTTTAAATTGCAGATAGTGTCCGAAGAGAAACCTTTTTATTTTGTTACCATTAAATGGCTACATCTCTTTAAAAAAGAGAGCTTTTAAAATGATTATCACAACAAAAACTTTTGCGATTTAAATGACCCAAAAACCGGCCCCTATTCAAGGGATGATTACATTTACATAATCAGTATCATGGCATTCGTTCTCACACTTTCTATCGACACATTATAAACATATACAAGTATAATTATGATTCGGGTTTGACGTCAGTGGTGGACATAAAGGCTCTCTGCGTAATATAGTATTGTATAACATTTAAATAAATATAAACATATTCTTATTACATATTTATTATCTTTCCGTCGTATAAAAATGTTCCTCCGGCGTTACCAAAATAGCGTTAAGTCAATTTTCAGGTATCTTGTTAAGTATGTTTTACTATTTACGAATTCAATTCTAATGCATCAGTGACGAGTGAATCACTCGATACTGGAAGTCTAGGGTTCAGCACTGTAGCTAGTAAAAGACAGAATTTCCATTCGATCAAATTTACGGCTGTTAACCTGTTCTCATAAAAAACCAGGCCGTGAAGATACATATACATATTGCTTCAATTACCTAAACAGTAGATTTTGTTTCTCATTATGTTTCTTCCGTAGCATAGAGGTTAGCGCGTACGTCACGTAATACGGATAATGTCGTAATTAGATTCCCACATCTGTCGGATTTAAAAAAAAAATCGAAAATAGAAGACTGGATGACCATTAGGTAGAGCAATTGTCTGGCAGACAATTATCGTGAATTATATTTCAAGACATGTCTTCAAATTGCACAGATCCACATACTCCACTTTCGGAACGGATATCTTTACACTATAGATCCATATGATTTACTTTCGGAGCGAACATAGTATGGATATAAAAAAATGTTTGTTATTTTATGAAACTTACAAACATATATTATCTACGTCACTAAATCAACCCAGTGTTTGTATTAAGTACACACATTTGTAAAGATAGGCAAAACACTTGAATCCTGAGACGAACCCAAATTGATACAGACGGAGTATACAATCTAATTTCCATAGCAATTTTGCCACTATTTCCTTCGTCAGTATTTGGACCCATATAACCATATCGTATTAACTTCATGCGCATAAATTTAAATTAACATAAGACAATAATGTTGATAATTACACAGATTTCAGTGTTTATTTTAATAGCAGATATTTATTAGGAGTAAAATAGCATGTTTCTACAGCCATAAATCTCAAAGTTAATATCTAGGAGTAGGCACAGCGTAATTATGCATATCAAAAATGGTATATTTATTTCCGACGTGTGAGAAATACCACTCTCATTTTGTTGCTAACAAAGTAAACTGTTACAATGTAATGAAGTTCTTGTCATTAATTAATATCTTCCTCTTACCTTTACATATAATAATCGGATAATTTTATCTATATATCATCTACTATCTTCATATATTTTAACATGTAAATCAGGACTGGCCAACTCGCGCCCCGTGACGTCCTTTTGTGTGGCCCGCGATCATAAAGTCTAAAACTATATTTATGATATAAAATTTAAATTTGAAACAAATTTATGAATAAACTAAGCCATTGTTTCTTTATTGCCATACAAAAATATTTTGTTGCTCATTCAATACATGTTTTCTTTTAACATCTACAATAGCTGTATCGTTTTTTATAGATATTTTCTGTATAAGTCTGCATTCAAAATTCAAACCAATCACTTACAAAAGTGCTAATTTCGCTGTAAAGCCAGACCAGATATATTGAACAAATTTTTCAATTATTCTTATTTATGTGTGGCTCTTGGAAAATTTTAGAATGTCAATGCGACCCGTAATGCAATTTGAGTTGACCAGGCCTCACGTAAATCAATAATTAATACGAAATGTAAGGTGTTCCGGGTTTCTTTAAAATCCATCCCGAATAATTATTATTTTACTGAATAGATCCAAAAGCGAATTATATCTGCAACAAAATACTTCTATTCCTTTGGCAGATACTTAAGATTTTAACCTCTTTCATATTTAATTAATATCTTTCTTCGCAAAACTTTAATAAGGTCACTAGTGATTTACGAATCATAAACAAAGATAATGAGCGCCATGAAGTCTTAGAAATTAGTACTGTAGGAATTCTGAGGAGTTTATTTGATTATTTTATGATACAACTACTCTTAAGTCTAAAGGACAGAAGGTCGGCATATCACGATTCTTTTATATAATATTATAGGTGACCAAGAAACGAAGTAATCCATGTTTCTGTTGTCAATTTGTGTGTTTTATTTACATTTAAACAAAATATATTTTTTTGTTGAAATTGGTATTATGAACCGTGTTTCCCCGAATATAAGTCGCGGTCTTATATTAATTCTTCACTGAGAAAACGGACTAGGGCTTATTTTCGGGAAAGGTTTTACATTTTTGCGAGAAAAAATAACCATGTTGGAGGAATTGTATTTAGAAAAGTCGATGTCATCAACAAATGACTTGAATCGTTTAATCACTATTTTTTATTCTCTGGGTAAGGCTTATATTAATCAATCCTTAAAATTCATGTTAGGGCTTATTTTCAGAGCGGGTCTTATTTTCTTTTAACACACTTATTAACAACGTTTTGTAAAAGATTATGGAGCAGAATTGTGTTGATTATTAATTAAAGCAAGAAAATTTGTTTTTAAAAATAAATACTTTTCCACATGTGTTAATTACATCGTTATTTCGGCCATATGAACATATTAACCCATGATTATAGGTATTCGAGGTCCTCTTGAACGGCTGCCTTTATCAGCGGACCCTCGCCGCAAACTAATTATTTCAGGGGCTGTTAATTAAACTTTCAAACCCCGTTCCGCTAATATTGCTGCGTAATACTAACTTAATGTACCCAAGTGTACTGTTATGTGGCAACCCTGCAGTTACCACTTATTGAATAGCCCAAAGTTGCTTTTCCCATGTCGTTTAATGAATATCGCATACCCTGTTTCTAACATGGAACTACTTTCTTCATTTTTAATTCGATACACAATAATAATATTTTTTAATCATTTTTTACTTTCAATAATATATTATTCGTGTACTCCTAGCTTTATAGCACGGTATATTAAGGTATCAATACACGATTTTACATTCCAATTAAAAGAATATATCAATGTCCTTATTGATGTTAATCACACACATTTGATCTAAATGATTACAGTAGCTTTTTGGCGTAGTCGAATCAACAAAAAGATTTCACAGTTTGAAATTCCTGTAAACGTAGTTAGTTAAATGAATAAGATATAATCAACATTGAAATTTTCTATTTCCGAAAGTCAGGAAAAACTAAGCAAATAAGTCTGTATTTATGTAATATTGGAAATAATACCTTTTATTCAAACTTTTAATATTTTCCTTATGTGCCTAAGGTGTCATTTTAAAGAAATACATTTAATAATACTACTATAAAATAATCAAATGTATATTATTCACAAAAAAACGCTTGTTGCTTGTTTTTAAAATGTCACTTACATGGTACTAGGATGACTTCATTGATATGACATTCAATTGTTTTTTATGTATTTAAATTAAAACATTAAAAATATTGCAAATTATAAGATTCATAGAATAAAATAATCATTAACTTAAGCAATATTCAAACGTGACCAAATTTTATTTGATAAATATTTTTTTAAAGTAATATTATTAACGCATCTGATGACGAAGGAGTTAGAAAGACTATTTAGAAGTAATTTATCAATACGGTAATGATCAAGTTAGTTTGCTGATTACCGAGAATGAGTAAAACCACGAAGAAGAAGAAATATTTATTATTTATCATGATTGTGAGCCACCAAGATTTGTTGGATAATTACTTCTTATTCAATGTCAATATGCATCAACATTATTCACATACAATTATTTCATTTGTTTGCACAATCCGTACCATCTGGATTTTATTAAAAGCTTTCGCTCACCTGTCCATGGTGTGGTCATTCAATGCGAATGTCGCGTGTGCTTTTATAAGTCAACCAATTATTGAGATCCTGTGCGTCACATTTATTCTTGGAAATTGGTGTAAGTGGAATAGTCCACCTTGCGAAGCAGATTTTCGATTAATGAATACCAACCTAAACACCACACTTCTGATTTCATTTATATTATATAAGTAATACAATATTTACAGGTAAATCGCATATTTATACAATTTACTAATACTTACTTATAATATTTAAATAATTTAGAATTTATAATATTTATATAGATTTTTTTCTTCTTTACCAAGTAATAGTTCGCATAACTATTTATACCTATTAACACATTAAAATTAAAATAATAGTGCGTTCTGTTATCTATTATATTATTTATACTGGACCCAAACGCATTCTATATGAAAGGCGTGTAGGTTGTAGAGATTAAACATATTACATGACTTGTACCATTAAGTATTCTATTATGTTATGTATGAATTTTCACCGAAATGAAGGGAGAAACATATGGATAATATAACCTCTGGTCACCGTCAAAGTGCAGGTATTATACCAGACTTACTCATGTGAAACAGATTCCTTTAAAAATTGTGATCAAATATGTTTTTTCTTCAAGCCAATCTAATGTAACGTCTAGAAAGGTATTTGAAAAAGTAGTCTTTCACTGAGATATACGTACAAGTACGTCCAATTAAATGCGAACAGGTTGTCTCATAGTGAAGATTCTTGGAATCACCATATGGTATCAATACGATAAAGAATAAATAATACAGCATTGAATATAACTTCTGAAATTAACAATGAAATGAAAAAAAATATATTTTTGTATAGCCTTGTTTATATTTTCACCCCGCTATGATAGCATATGGTATGATGCATACAAGCAATGATTACCGGTACTATTATTTATTCATTTAAATTTCCGGGAAAGTCATCGATACTTCTCACAGCCCCTGTGGCATTCTCGGAAGCTGGCATTTGTATTTGTAAATGTAGTAACATTTCATTACGCCTTAGGCGAAAAACATCCCCGATATACGCAATATGTAATTTCCCCATAACAACCACTCCTTTTCAAACATTTAGCGCTTGTACATTTCTTACATTGCTCATTATATGACTGTATTAATAATTTTTTCTATCGTTTTCATAATATAACGAACCATTAATATTCGATTAGTGTTTCCCTTTTACAATAAAAGTCGTGTATCAATCACATGATCGCTCATATGCTTACGTTTATTCTTTTTGTCTAGTCATCTTTAGATATCAGTGATGACCAACGGTCAAGGTTACAGTAGCACATTCATTCCATGTATTTTTACCAATATTTATACACTGGCAATACGATCAATATATCGAGCTGTTTTTGGCAAAAGATCGTAAGCGTTTAAGGGCTGACGATTTGGCTGCTGCATTGGTCAGTTCATGCGGATATCTATTTTGAACTGATTTGATTTTAAAAACGAAAATCGCTAAATTACCGCTTACGATCTATTGCCGAAAACGACTCGATATTATACATCATATATTGGATACGAAACCGCAAAAAAATCATACTGTAGTAGTATATTATCATTGAAATTACTATTAATTTTGTTATAATAAGATTTTATCAAGCTCTGTACAATTTCATATAAAATATATAAATCAATTCAATAAATTGAACTACATAAATTTGAAATATTAAGTTATTTGCAAATAAAATGTTCACTTACGTTGAGATTTACAATATATGGCGATTGTCACTGACAGTTCTCCAGTATACGACCAAATAATTGTATTAATAAAGTTAAAGAATTTTATCATATCCATTCCGATACGTGTAAGTATTATAAAGTTTTGATATCTATAGTAAGAGATCCTTTAAAACCAGGCATTCCACGTTGATTTTAATGTATAAAGGACCTAAAACTTCAAAATCCGGTCAAAAGTAAACAACTTCGTTCCAATTTTTCACGGTTTACAATACGAGCGGCGTGCAGTATCGATATTTTTTAAAGATCAAACGTATTAATGTGATATTATTGTAGATTGTACTAAATTTCTCACCTCAGTGCGAACTAGCCTTTATGCTTATACATAATTCATGGTTAAACTATTTTTTGATGTAAAAGCTTTCAGATTCACGCGCCGTTGAGTAAAAATATTTTAGTCTAGTAAATAAGCAAGTAATGTTGATTATAACTGACTTACCCTAACAAAAATGTAAAAATATCTTCACTTTACCACGAACATCATTAAGTGGTTTTGTCGCAGTTAATACTCACGCTTGCATAGGGGGAACAAGAAAGCACCTGTTGGCTGCTTCAATAAAATAATATACAAAATAACAGGTTTTAATAATCTGTTTGCAGGTGAGCTTATGACTTCACTATAATTTCATTTGTACAAATAATTATAAGAACAATTTAACCAAGAAGTCTCGAAATTAATTATATTTCGAATTTTCTTCTTCTCTTTTATAAATTATTTTTTTCCATTTTAAAATTGTTTTGACTGTTCAAATACAGAAAATAACAGTGACGGGTTTGATTATTCAACATTGACAGTTTATATTCATAAAACTTTATGTCATTGAACTGGCACCTGAATACATAATAGAACGAATTAAGCTTTACATGTACTTATGTGCACTATTATAATTTACAGCAAACAAACTATTTTAAAAAATCAACAAATATATAATTATGTCTCATTTAATAGTTTAAAGTGGCTTCAATTTTACTAATTATGTCTCATTCTGTTGCAACAAATCGTGTGTATTATGTCTACAAGTATAATAAGTGTGTGACTCGAAGTGACTATTTTTTATTTTAGCAGTTACTTGGTAGAACACAATTAAATTCACAATAATTTATAACAGTAAAAACTAAATTAAATTAAAATGATATATTGTATTATGGGGTTCAACTGTAAAATACACATTTTTATGAGGTTTGAAAATAATTAGTGTACTTGAAAATTTTAAAACAATTATGAACATTTTGAACGAATTCTGCGTATAATCTTCGATAAAATTGAAGTTATTAACGAAATGGATTCAAATTAAATCATCCATTGTCTATTTGCCAGACGTATTTTTATTAAAGATGGACATCAGTTAATCTGAATGTCAACTATTCCATATCCAACGATGCGAAGTCATCTTCATATATTGAAACGAGTTCAGGGTTGGAAGCTTCTGGAAATAGTACGTCACGTGTTAAACGATCATAAATATTAGAGGAACGCGATAGGAAATAAATGCATTCACATGTGCAAGGTGCATAGCTCTGTCGCGTGCCGTCACTGACTCTCAATCAACGATAGCTGAGCGATCAATTGAAAAAAAAAAAAAAAAATTATTTACGAATCAATCATTATAATACATCACCAGAATTAAATATGATACATAACACATGGAAGATAAATAATTGTTTAATGAACAATAGTTTTTTGAAGTAATGATAATTTTACCACCAAGTTTGCTATCGCTGGCATACTAAGTAGCCATAGTTCGAAACAAGCTTAATTTATAATTCATAAAATATTATATACTATTCACAATTGTTCCGGGAAACCTAACAATTGTTCAAAAGGCAAACTCTAATCCCTGTATAATAATATACAGAAATGCATACACTCGTATAATATTAGTAACTAGTTTTATTATAAATTTTACACAAAACCATATAAAACGATTTGTGTAAGGATGTCTGATACTAAACAAGGGATATGTTATATATATAGTTAAGGGATGCTAGTATAATCTGGTAAGGTTCAAAGTGGCTAGCAGGTTATGGTAAATCTTGAAGGCACTACGTGATAAAATAATATTTTCAAAATTCAAGGTATAGATTCTTAATTATTCGGGTGATTGGCTGACAATTAATCCTTGTTCAAAACAGTCTATAAAGATAAATCTTCATGTTTCGGAGATCCGTATGCTCTATGTTTGCTTATAATTAAAAGTTTGAAATATTTAATATTCATATGAATTGTTATTTATGACTCGAATTTCGCACCTTACCATGTTCAGCATACGTGTACTTGAAAGTATATATTGAAAAAGGGGAAACTTGTATTATCTTTGTAACTATATATTACATTTTTACCAAGTATCAGGCAATTCAGTGGATAATATTATTTATCACTCTCATTATTGTAACTATATTGATTTAAATCATTTATAAGTATCCTATACACACGCCTCTAAATTAACTAGGCGTATGTAATCAATCACAAATAATGTCATAGATTTTTTGAAGCAATTTAAATACTTCTTAGTCGTAGAATTTACAGCTTATATTAAATGTAATGAAGTTACTTTACATTTATAAATATTTTTTGTTTCTGATTATAAATAATCATTCACTTTTTACACAATATTTTATTGAATAATGCCTTGGTAATTATAAACATAAAAATTGATTGATCACCTTTGTTGAATTAAGCTTTATTTAAAAGCCGAACGGAAGGAAATTTACGTTAACGATAATTAATGGAACCTTTCTTCAAAAATGAACTTTGTGTAATGTGAGATCAGACACTTTTCAATTCATGTCTGATGAAAACACAATTGTTGATTGCCTACATAAATATTTTGTAAGGAATATTTTGTTTTCATGTGTTTAAAGTGCCGCTGAAAGATTAAAAAGGATTTTGTAATAATTGAAAAATGCTTTGAATTTAGTATATAGCTAAGTAAGCTCGTGCTACAAACGTCATCTAATTCAAATGAATAATACTATGAAACCATCTAAAGCTTTTGGACACCCATTTACAGTCGAAGCTTTCATTATGAAACTGATACATTCATAGTTTATTGAATGCTTTAAGTATAACTAAATTAATTATTTTATCTCGCTTATTTCAGATCTCTGCAAGTGTGGGCTGAGAGTGGCCGGCGACTCACAGATGTTTTGCAGGAACAACATTCGGAGGAAGGTGCGTGCAGCATAAGTGGACCGATGAGATATTCGGATGTTATTATATTTTGGCTTCACTGTCAACAGGTAAGAATAATTTCAAATAAATTGATATTTGAATATGGTGTTTGAGTAATGTGCGTAGTGATAGTCATACATATTCGATGTATTTCTTGATATAATTATTTCTATGACGATCGCCAAGATTTCATTTTGCATGCATATGAATACTAGCAAATAACGATAGATACAAAATTGAATTACCGTATTTTTAGAAAATACTATAAAACTATAGTCAAAGACTATACACTAACTATAGAAGAATAAAAAGTTTTCTTCTAGTGTATGCAAATTATTTGGGGTATCCCCGGTAGCGTAGTTGGAAGCGTGCGCGCCTAGTAACCCGGGGAATGCGGGTACGATTCCATGTTCCGATGTTAAAAATCTAAAAATACAGGACTGGATGCCCATCGGGTTGAATAATTGTCTGACAAACAATTATCGTGAAAAATAATCTGTCAAGACGTCTTCACATTGCGGAGATCCATATACTCCATTTTCGGAGTGGATATCTTCACACTGTGTAGATCCATATGCTCCATTTTGGGACCGAGCATGATATAATAAGAAGAAGAATAATCACATCATTTACTCTCTCACATCATTGTCTCTCGGTTTTTTTTCTATATTATTTTTTTTGAATGTCTAAGAGCTGTATGACGTTTTTAAACACCAAATATAATATATGTGATCTATGTGACTATGTGAATACATCAATTATTTCGCATGCAAAGACGGCAACATTAAAATCGATAAGACAAAAATCCTCCATATCACAAAATGTTTTCCTTAGCTTGATGCAAACTTCGGTAGTATTCTAAAACCCAACCTTATAAGACAAATGCAATTAAATAAGATCCCCATAGAGACCTTAAATTGTTGCAAATAATTATAATCTGTTGAATTTTTTTATATGTATTATTGGAGTCCTAAGAGTTGTGTTCATTGTTCAGAAAATATAATGGTCTATCCTCTATTATTTTAGTTAGTTAATTTGAACTCTTGGCGTCGCGTACCCGTTGACGTCTCTTTAATTGTTTATGCAAATTGGATGTTTGTTTTATTTAGGCGAATGCCACATCCCGATGAAACTTGACGAAGCTAAGGCCGTGTAAAATTGTTTCCTTTTCCTTTGAGACTTTTCCTACCCTATGAAAATAATAAACAGCGTCTTGACAAATCGGCAAGGGTCTTTTAAGAGAGGGTTAAGCAGTGACGCGGGTACCATACCGCCTAAGAACCTTTTTTCTTCATAACATCATTCATTCATCAATAGGCATATCGTTTTTTTTTATTTTAATATTTGTAATCAGATGAATTATATTATACGAGTATTATGGTCCTCTTTGAATCAGAAATCTAAATCTATATTTTGGAATGAACATTATTGTTTTTGTTAAATTCATCTCATTTTGATGCTTTCTTTGCCCAGCTTTTCATATACATATCGTAAATGGGTTGGTGAATGTACTATTTTTTCTAAATTACTGGTAGAGTGGACGCATAGTTTTTCCACAGTTTTCGTGGTAAAGTTTTTTCTCATCTAAGTTTCAAATAAACCACCCACCTTCCAGTACTAAAATATCTCCTACTCACATTTCTAAGTTTAACTTTATATATTTCTTTTGTCACAATATGTTTGTGTACTACATTAAGATCAACACACACATTTGTCAAAACAACTGTTGTGCCCATTGGATTATCTTACTTGCTTACCGTAGTGGCAAAATTGTATACTATATAAAATGCGGTGTCTTACAGACTCGATTGTAAGACTGGTGCCATCTTTAGTATACAATACTTCGACACATGCATGGACAGAAGCTAAAGACAGACAAACGCATTTTTTTTTCAACCTAAAGTGGCGCATTTTAATAACCAAGTTGAGTCCAGACCATTGGACTTACCAGATCACGGTGCTCCACTTTGGGAGAGAATATATTGTAAGAAGAAAAATAAGTAAGATCGTGGAGTAATGGATTGTACACATGTATTTATCGTACATTACTTATTTACTTTAAAGTTTTTATGACTATAAGATTCGTTACATAAAAACACATTTCGTTAATTAATACATCTCTCCCGTGTACGGAGATTGGAGCTTCTAATTTCATATCCACTAAATAAAATTAGTAAATCAAAAACGTAAGACTAAGCATTAAAGTTAAGCAATTAGCTGACACATTCTCCATGTACTAAATTTCTGAAGTAAAGATTTTCACACTTCAGAGATCCATGGAGTGAATGTACGTAAAAAGAAATTTAATTGTCGGAAAATTCTTATTGATACTGATAATATTATATGTCATATTTATTTATCAATAATTTTGACGCCACTGTAAAAGCGGCTAGGGACAAATGTAGGTGTTAACAATTCATGGTTTCGAATTCCTTGGGCGTACACAAAAGGATGAAGGGTCGACCTTGGGAACCCTTTTCATGCGAAAAGTGCACGACCAAAAACAACAAGTGAGTAAGCACTCGAAACAATGCGAAGAATAGAGAAGAATCCTTTTCAGGACTTCACGTTTTCTCATTCCCCATCTGCGGTTTCCCGCTGGCGGTTGTTTTGGCGGGAAATAATTTACACGATTTGTACTTCAACGTCCGCTTGGATGTTTCTATCTATTCGTACACAATAATTGTCCCAATTTCGACTTAATAAATAATTCTGAAGCAACTTTATATTTTATTTCATAGAAAATTATTTTAAATCGATAAGAAAATGGCTCTTGCTGATTAAAAATAATATTATTTATATTATCACCCCAAAAACTTGGCATCGACAATAAAAGGAATCATTAATACTCGAGTCCAGTGATTTTCAAAAGTGTCACAAGGGCGCCACGAAATATCTCAAATCCTAATTAATCTATTATGAAGTTTTTGCAATATTTATTCATACTTTTATTTAGGGTAGGGCGCCGTGGGAAAACATTAATTCATAAAAGGCGACGCGATTTGAAAAAGTTTGGAAGCCTTTTGTGTGACCGCTTCTGGAACAATTCTGGTACTTTTCTTACGCCTCGGTATATGCTTGCACAACGGATTTAGAAAGATGAGTTCTGGAGAGGCAAGGCAGTTAATAAGTTGTTATAAAGTTAATGCAAGAAAATTATTTGTCGCAAGTTTATTATCAAATTGATCGTAAAGAAAGAATTAGAGTCCAGAGAGTCAAGCAGATCATATGGTATTCTAAACATTTCTAAAACAGCATCCATCTAAAAACACTCTCACTTACGTGGAAGATTTCAATAATTTAAAGAAGTTATATTCTACTATCGCACCCAACGTATTGGTATGACAACTGGCAGGTTATATTGTACATTTTGGAAGGTCGATATGACTCATCCTCATGTGAAAATGGTAAAAAAATATATATTTATTAAAATGTATACGTATCAATCATTATTATAAAAAGCGAAATTCAATATTACAGAATGATTGAATAACTCTTCTAATACATTATGGAGTAAGTCCATCCACATTACGCCTTAGAGCTCGTTTTCCCGTAAGAGCACACTATGCACTGGCACCTCATAAATTACATGGATAAGCGTGATGCTGGATACAGTCAGTCTCTTGATAAACAACAGCTGCGCTCTAGACTTCTCAGTATAATTTATAATACATATAACTGAAGCAATCTTCTAGTCTAGATAGTTTTCATTAAATCGAGAAGTATGCAATCTATTTAATTATAATATGCAAGAACTTGTATATTTGATAATAAAAAATGACATTCGTTTAAATTCTTACAAAGTATCAAGCTTTTTCCGCTGTGTGGCGCACGCATAATTCTAAATTTGAATTTTAAATAACCATAAACACGCTGTGTGTGCAGATGAAATTAATATTTTTATAAATTTTTATTTCCATTTTTATTTATTCATAAGTGATATTGATAAAAATATTAACATGTTGTATGAATAATGCGTATGATCCCAAGACTGATGATAATGTTAATTATATGCGAAGGCCGGTAAGGAATACAAATTATCACCAATTTAAATAAAACATTGAGATTATCATGATGTTTTATCGATAATCACTGTATCAAAGAGAAATGGTATTTTCATGCAAATTCTCGTATGATATTACAATGTAATCTCCCTGAAAATTGCGTCAGTGCTTATTATAATTTAGGCCCCAAGATTTGAACAGCACCTTCTGAATTATGTTAATGCACCGATTCTTTGAGCCATGAGAAAATTTTATCTCAAGATTCTGTCAGCCCCATTATTTCTACATTCGTTTATTTCATTTTTAAAAGGGATTGCAAATTTCGGGAAAATAAAATCGGAATTCCAATTTTAACATTTTCGGATTTCGGTCGAATTTTTAGGTCTCACCTCTATCTTAAAATTTCTACTTTCGAACATTCGTCATACGTATGAATACCGAATTTTTACGATGTTATTTGCTCTTTGTAAAAAAAAAAATACTCAAGTATTTATTGCGTACTATCCCACGGCGCTGTATCTACGTAGTTTTGACCGCTTGTCGAAACCTTTCAATGTCATTTTGTTTCAATTATGATTCAACTTCATGCAAATTAAATTTGATATCATTTAATTTAAAACCGTCCGAGAAACGCCTGCCGATTATTAAAACCGGTAAAAACCAGAATGAGATTTTTGGCTTCACCATTAACAAACTGCTTGTCAATCTGTTTTGTTTCAAGCTTTATTTATTTTCGTTTAAAAGTGTGTCGATTGATAAGAATAATACGTATATCTAAAAGCTTATCCAGATGGCTCTTAAAGATAGTTGTCATTTAAAATTTGTCATTGACGCCCCATATCACTAACGTTTTAGAATAAATACTGGAATAAATACTCGAGAATAAATAATAAATTTTTGCTTTCTTCGTCGCTTTATTTTAAATATAATATATTTTACCATGTCCATTCCGAAAGTGGAGCATATGACTACACAATGTGAAGATGTCCGCTCCGATAGTGGAGTATATATATGGATTTCCGCAATTTGAAGACATGTCAGATTAATTTTCACGAAGATTTTCTGTCAGATAATTGCTCAACCCAGTAGTTTTCCAATCCTGGATTTTTTTCCGGCGGATATGGGAGAGTAGCGTATCCTGGAAGTGCGGGCTCGATTCCCACATCTGTCAGATTTTTACAAATCCAAAAATGTTGGACTGGATGCCCATTGGGTTAAGCAATTATATGACAAATATATATTATTTAATAGATATTTTTAAAGCCATATGATAACTTCTTCTTCTTCTTCCATGTTCGGTCCCTAAGTGGAGCATATGGACACCACGTGCCGCCTCCAAGAATCTCTGTCGCCC